>CAKNWW010346776.1:0-10477 GCA_932074435.1 Andricus kollari
GTTTCAAAGTAAAATTTGCAAAAACCCTTTATACCTTTAAAAATTGTTAATATTCGTAAAAAATGTGCAAATGTCGCTATGTTGCTTTAAAAAATACGTGTCTCTTTATTTTCCACATACAAAGACGTATTTCGTAGGAAAGCTAATCCTGAGCATGTCACCCTGCATGATTTGAAATGGATTCGGTTTATAGACCTCATCAAAAACTATCTTATGGTCGGTACCTTCACTTAAGTGTGCGAACATATAATATTTTTGTTGGAATAAACTGCATATGTAATATTTTTGGACTTATAATATCATAGCATACAACTTTTACGGTATACCCGGATTCGATAACAAAAGTTTTGACCTGAAAATACTGAGAAAAATAAAATTTTTCGTGATTTTTATCATTTTCCCGTACATTAACTTTAGTCCACGAACATAAGATAATGTGTTATAAATGATATACTACATAGACAGTAGACACCTACAGTATTCAACTATTACCGTTCGCCCGAATCATAGAAATATTACTTGCTTGAAAACAACGAGAAAAATGAAAATTTTCGTGAGTTTGACCTTCGACCGCGTTGTGCGAATTAAGAGAATTTTTATTTTTGCTCAAAATTTCAGGAATTAATTTTGATACACAATAGAAACCCACCGTTAAAGGAAAGATCATATTTTTTTCGATACACCCTACTGACCATTTTTTTATGATGTTGTAACTTGATAAATTTTCCATTCCAGGAAGATTTGAATAGCTTGCTTTACTTTTATGCCACGTAATTTCGTTTTCACTCCCCATATAAGCTATACAACCAAGTATTACTATCGTGAAAGTAATAGCATTCCGGAGAGATAAGGACTGTTGATATCAGTGGAATCGCCTTCTAGGCTCGTAGTCAGATAGTAATAGCATGGAAATTGCAAAAGAAATTGTTGATTATAGTCTGCAGTTAAAACAACATTGTCGACTTTATGTGTCGAGGAACTCACTATCACAAAAAGAAAATAATTGCAGTAATTGTCACATCCTGTTCTAGACTCTTGAATATGTAAATGTATCTGTGCTATCTGTGCCAAGTCCTAGTACTTGAGTCTTAATGACATTGAATTCTGTTCCCAAGCTTTCTGGCAAAGGAAATAGTGTTATTTAATATATTTAGTTGCCTCACGTTAGCTTTAGTTTAACACTTTTCTTCTTGAGGGAAAATGCTTTTAAAGGTTAATCTGGAAAATGAGGTGCAAATATTTCAAAGCTCGTTCAAGCTGAAAAATTTATATTTTATCCTAGAGTTTCATTGGGATGACAGACTTCGATATTGATCGTTCTGAAGAAAAATGTCATTTTTGTACCGAGATCGTAAGTCTATTCATCCCCTCGACTATGACCCATCTGAAAGCTGATAGTGGAATGACGACACAAGATTTTATCTTAAAATTAATCAATCATTCAATCACTGGATGTCTATTAAACCGAGAAACCGGAAATACCGGGAAATGATCGGGAATTTTGTTCACCGAGAAACAACCGAGAAAGGACCGAGAATGTGATTCAGTGACCGGAATATTTTTCTTGATTGTACTAAAACACGAATTCATAGTGTTTTGATAGACATCTGTGGGCGTCCGCATGAAAAGGACTTTTATGGCCGGTTATAGTTTAGTTAGGAGATATTCGCGTTTTTCTAAGTTTGGCTCAAACTTAAATTTTTCTAGTTTGAGTGAACAGATTTTAATATTCCTTGAACCAGTGATCGTAAATTAAATTAGACGTTTTAAATCATAATACACACCCATTTGCTACCACTTAAAATTTGTTAATTTTATTGATATGAAGCTTAACTTTTGTTTAAAATTTGTTGGAATTTCCACAAGATAGTTGGATAAATTTCCCCAATTTTTAGAAAATATTCTCCAAAATATGTCGGGGCACGTTCCCCAACTTGTAGGAAATATTTCACACCGTGCCATTATTGGTGAATTTTCTCTACAATATTTAGGGAAACTTTCCCAAACTTTAGGAAATATTTTCCAAGACATCTTGAGAAAATTGTTTACTAATTTTTTTGGGAAAGTTTCACAATTTGTATTATACATTTTTTAAGATACTTTGTATAAGATAGGATATTGTGAATAAGATGTCTTAAAAGTGAACATAAAGAGCATTATTTTGCTGTATTGGGTTACGTTAGTTACATTAAGTTAGAAGCGTATATTCGACATTAAAATAAACTATTGCGTTTTTATCAGTTTTTAAATATCGAAATAGCCGCGAAAAATGCAAAATTGGCCCGGAGAAAACCGGGAAGTTAAATTCATCTGTCGGGTAGACACCTTGATTATCAGAGACCCACACAATTTTAGATATAGTAATTTTTAATAGAAAATGTTCTTTCTAGGGCACTGTCTTTTAATGATTTTATTAAAAGTCTACTTTTCTCTTCTTGTCAGTAACAGCTCTCTATTTGAATTTACTTCAACTTTTCTCCTTCGAAAGTAGAAACCTTCAAACCTTTTTCATCTCACTGCACATTTAATGAGAACATCCTAGAAAAAAGAATGACAGAAGCATTCTTTTCATTACTCTTGTAAAATGAATCTCCGCTCCTGGATTTCAAGCTGCCTAATTACTAGAGCAACAGTGTGGTTCGTGGTCAGGGAGGTCAGGAAAGTCTTGGAGCATTTTCGTAGAAGCCAGGGTTTGTTGAAAACTTCAAGTTGTAGATTTAATACATCATAATTTTATTTGAATGTTTTTTTGAATTTTAAGTTCTGGAGAACTAGAAGATCTTCTTTTTAAAAATTGCAATTTGACCAATTTAAAATTGGATCGTTTGAAATTGAAAGATTGAAAAAACTGGACTGATTTGAGAAGAGTAGAGGAGACTTGAAAACATTTTGCAATAAAACTAGAGAATGCTTCCCTTAAAGTGATGTGAAGTGGAGTGGAAAAGCTTTAGAATAAAGAAGTTTGCAATCTCAATTTATCACGATATATCCGCAGCTCAGAATCTCCAAGTCTTGTTTTCGTTTTCAGAAATCTTTTTGTATGCTGCTACGTGAGATAGAAAACACGTATTTTTCAAATAAAGGTTGTAAACCTTTGGTTTTGAGGTCAGAACATATTTTTGCTGAATTTATTTTTTTTACTTCTATAGTTCCAGATTATGTGACTTGGGCTGAATTGACTTTCAGGATCAACTTTTCTAGCTTCTAATAGTTTCATTTAATTTATGCATGTAGCCTAATTGATTAGTAGGGTGGTTCAAAAAACATCAGCTTTAAAAAAGTTACGGTGCATCTTGATATTGTTTTCTAAATTATGAATTCCATATGACCAAAAATATGGAAAATACAGCAAATAAATTTGTTTCCATAAAATTTACCAATACAGTCGAATTCTTCCTCCAAATCTGCACAATTTTCATCTATTGATATTTTCTCTTTAATCAATAGCTTAAAAGTTATCAATTGTTTAAAGGATACCCAATATACCCGTTTAAGTAGCATCCATCACCAAACATGTGAAACAAAATATGCTTTGTATTTTTAAATGTTAGGGTTTACATTTTTTGTTACAAAATGCCTCTCATGATGATCTTGCTTCCTGAAAATATTTGAGTGTCTTCCATTTTTCAACATATTTTTTTTTTAAATGAGGTGTCCAAGTTTAGACAGTGAAATAAAAAATAAGATGCAGAGCAAATAAATTACTCAAGTGACCTCTTAGCGATGTTATCTTTTCTTTCGTACTTAATGAATTTTATTTCTTTCTGATCTTTAAAGTATTCTTTTAAACGACAGAAACTGTTAGACACTTCATTTTATTGGATACTAATTTGGCAAAGAAGCAATGGAGCAAACGGAACTATTTCTTGGCTCAGATATACCACAAATGTCGATGAATTGTAGTAAGAGCTTCTTTAGAAATTTATCCTGCTGCAGAAGTTTTGCTCGATACCTTAGGAGAGGAATACGACTGTATTGATAAATTTGATGAAAACATTTCATTTTGTGTCTTTTCAATATGTTTGTTCATATGTTAAGATTATTCTAGTTTATAAATCATCTCAAATTATAGAGGTAACCAAGACAAATTCAGAGACTTATACTTCAAATCACTTACTTATTTATATATTAATTTGAGAGGCATTCTCTATTGAAGCTTTAACGCTGTTGATGTTTTTTCATCGATACTACTAATTAGCCATACTAATTAGACTTTGGATTCCAAAAGCTCTGTTTCATTAATATGACAAATTAATAATTGAAGACCTTTTTTGAAATTCAACAAATTTCCAATTCCATTCAATCCGGAGATTCTGAAACTCTCGATTGGAATATGAGCTTTTAAAACGCAATCTGTGCTACACACTACTTGACGATTCCATGTTTGGAATCTGGAAGCTTATGTGCATGCCGCTGGTGCTGGTGGTGCCGCTGTAGCGAATCGCCACGAATTCGCGGGGGTGGCATGAAGGAAGTGACGTAGGGGGTGGAACCAACTGGCTGCTGGGGAAGGGAAGGCTGTGGAACGGGTAGGGGTGTAGCGGGCACCAGGGAACCAGAGCTAGTATGCCGCAGAACGTAGATCGCGAGCGACGTCGAACGCGACCTTTTCGACCTTTTCACCCTCCAAACCGAGTTGCCGAATCGCCACACGTGGTGCTGTGCTGCTGACTATTCAATCCTCGAACATGCACTTCATCCCAACGTGACCTCATAAGATCGATTCCGCGTCATCTGATTCCCCAACTGCAAAAATAATCGCGCCCGCGCATCAACTGCATTCCACTCATATATATCTACATAAACAGCAACAGTGCACCGACCTGTCTGAATATTCAGTCCTGATACATCGCCTCTGCATAATGCAGATTTGCCTTTGTCGCAGCAATTTAGTGATCCGGTTCGCGTAAATTGATTCTCCGCTTGACTAGCGTAAATCTCTGCCAAATCTCTTTAGGATCCGCAGTCAAGGCTCTGATACCGATAGCAGTTGAAGGGTGATGATACAGAAACGAATTTGATATTATCCCTCCGACTATGCATCACACATTAGATAAAATATTTTCTGATCTGATAATTCTGGAATTGAAGATTAGTTCCGATAAATGATACTTCTTTAGACTGATTGTTTGTTTTGAACTCTAATGATATTTTTCCTTTCGACTGCTATGTTTGTGTTGATTTTTTAACAGAATACAGATCAGTAATCCTAAAAACAAAAACAAGTATTTGCTTTTGGGGTTAAGGCTTCAGAAAGTAGATCATGTGGCTCAAGTTACTGGTGCAGCTTTACCCATTTACCTATGCCTGTGTGATGAAAAGACCGCACTTTTTCCAACGTGGTCTTCTATGATATAGGGATAAGAGCACGAGCCTGGGAGGTTATTGACCTGGAAGCTACAGCTATCTGGTGCAGCACTCTGGTCCGGATTTAAAATTTCTATCTTTGTTCCAGATTTTTGAAATTAGTATCGGGCTTAACTCTCCCAAATGACAATTTTCCAATCCATTGATTCCTGTTTTTCCAAAAGTTTCTCTTCGCTCAGATTCAGCGTTTGCTTTCTGATTTGCCGCTTCTCAAAGATTGAATTTTGCGTAATGTTTCACGAGATATTTTTGAAAGCACGTAGTAGGTCATGTTCCGTTAGATTGCAGTGATGCACGTGGAGAACATAGAAACTACGTGTTGATTTTGATTCTCGAAATACACTCGGTACACTGCTCTCAATTACAGTCATGCCCCGGAGTTTCAACGCACTCAAGGAAAGCTTCAACTTTTTTCCGCCGACTTCTTTCCTACTTACTGGAGAACTTTACTCGAGACAGAGATCAATAACTACTTCTCAGATGCAATTCGACCTCTTGGTGGTATTTTTGTTTACCCAGGGTCATGTTCATTTCTGTGAGACAGAAATTACTGAATAAATAAGCAGATGGATATTTTCACCTCGAGTTTTATATGAGTTTATTTAGAACATCAAGGTGAAAGGAATTTCTTTTAGTTATAAAGGCTTGATGAGCGAATTGAAATATAACCACCTGTTCGGTATATTTGTGGACAATTAGTGACACAATATTTAGAGATCGTTCCAGATTTCGTTAGCGTGAGTGATATCTAGGATGTCCAGCGAGAATCAGAGTTTAAATTCTATCAGAGATGATTCTATTAATTGTCTCTAATTTGCTCTTAAAATCTCATCAACATTTGGTATCTTAGAAGAAATTTAAATTCAGACAATTCCGAATGTTTTAATATAAAATTATCCAACTATGCTGTCTGTTAATTCCAAACTGTTTCATTTTAAACGCTTTAACTTTTAAATTATTCAATTTTCATTGGTCCGAACTTGAAATTGCTCAATTCTTAAGACTTTCATTTTTAAATTTTACCATTTTGATGGATTTAAAATTGAATGCATGCAATTTTGAATCTTCGAGTCTACAATTGAAATTACTTTAGTGTGTGTGGGTATTGGGGGCGGGGGGACATAATAAATATGAGCCTCAAATGTTGATACGCTGGGCCCCAAATTTTGTTTGATATTCAAGTTCCAAACACATTACTCTCCATAAATGAAAAATTCATTGAAACAGCCCTTGAAGGCTTGTAATTCTAAACTTTTCATTTTCAAACACTTTAAGTTTTCAACTTTAATTTAGAAACATCAAACTTGATATTACTCCAGTCTTAGGGATTTAAATGTGAAAATATACAATTTTGAACAATTTTAATGTCAAATTGTCCGATGTTGATAACTTAGACTTGAATTTATTAGATTTAGATCGTTTTTAATTTACTATTTTTCAAAATCAAGGAATCTAATTTGAAATAAAATTATAGAATTTTGAAGGATTGAATGTAGCATTTTTCATTTTCAATCTTATATTATTGACTTTGAAAATTTCAGTTTAAAAATATTGAATTTAATAAGCCTTTCAATTTAACATTGTGTAATTTTGCTGTTTAAACTTCAATCATTTAAATTTGCCTGAGAATCCGTGACGTACTAGCTATTTGAATAAGTGAAAATTCACTGGGATTAGTGATTATTCTCTAAAGTTCCAGTCATTTTTCGCTGGGTTTTCAACGCAAATTTCTAAGCTTTCAGTAAAAATGCAGTAACTTTTATATTGAAAAACAATTGAAAAAATGATATGCCAAAAAGAGCAATTATTGCAAATTATTTGAGCCTTTCCTTATCAGTTCGAAAAATGACAATTTTAAATTAAAAAATTTGATATAAACATTAACAGTTATTGGTGAAACAAAATTTAATTAATATAATATACTTTTAGTTTTAATTATAGCAATTTTTAATTTGTACTTTTCTAATATTTCTATTTAACTAACTTTGAACTAATTAAATTAATCAACGATTAGTGAAATGCATTAAAATGATTCAAATCTAATAATATTTAACAACAACGAAATCTTTGATCGATTAACATTTCTTTCAATATAATACATTTCTCCTTATATGGTTTTGTTCTGAAGTTTGATTTAAAACAAAAATTTGTACTAAAAAAAACTTTTTTCATTATTTTGTTGCTTTTTTTTTAGCAAAATAAAAATGTTTTTGTAACAAAATGATAAAGCTGACAGGGTGTTTACTAGCTGGGAAAACCGGGAATTAAAATAAAACCGAGATCAGCCGCTAATACAAATTTGACCCGGGAATCAAATTCAAAGCTTTCGAAAATGTGATATTTTTCATTAATCGTGATAATAAACACAAGTAAATTTGGATATTTACTGTTTAAAATTGTAATAAATATGATAAAAGAAAGTATTCGAAAACTATAACATTTCAAAAATTTGATAACAATCAAGAATAATGTTTAAGCTATGAACAAATGGTATTCTTTACGAGATATCATAATAATTAATAATTATCATGAAATTCTACTCTGTTGCGCAAGACCTTTAAATTTTGAACCCTTTCATTACTGTTGAAATGTTTTTATATATAACGATTTTTTAAAATAAACTTTATGTTGTGATTTGCAAATTGGGACACACAGATTAGTGATATTTTTTAATAATCTTGTAAGATTATTTGTGGCTATTAAATTAAGATTGGTTGAAAATTCCTTTTATGAATTACATTATTTTTAAATAAAAACTAAAAATATAAATATTTTTGTGCTTTTCTGAACTTAGTTATTGTGTTAATTATTTAAAGTTATTGGTGATATTTATTCTTCAGGGCTTAGTGAAAATAAATATAATTATTTGTAATTGCATCAGACCTTTCGGCACACGAATGTTGGCCCTTTTCAGTTTTTTATACCGAGATTTTTTCAGACATGGAAAACATAATACAATTTTCATGTTTTAATTATATCCGTATAGGTTCACTTAACATGACAGTTGTTTTTGATTAAAATATATTTCATTAATTTTTTTTTGATATTCTAATTGCTAAATAATTCTTCGATATAATTTTTCATTAACTATGTTTTAAAAACATGTAGTTATAATTAAACTGTCCTAATGAATGTTTAAAAATAGTTTTTTGTAGATATGTCTATAAAAATAAAAACTGTAATGTTTACTAAATATACCCAGATAATAAAGACATAGAAATTGTATTATATTACCCATATGTGTAAAAAATGTCTCGTGTGCTGAAACATCTGAAAAATTGTAATGTACTTGTATTATTCATTTTCGCTTGCCAATATAAATTACAAAAATATGATTTTGTTTACATTTAATAACTTATCTCAATACATAAAATTACACGTAGGAAAACCTTATGCTAGATGCGTTTCATTCGCGTTTCTAGTAAGAGGAGATTTAATATTCATAACCGGGATAAAACCAGAAAAAATGGGAATTTGGTTGGCAAAAATTAGTAGGCACCCTGAGGGAGTATAAGGTGATTATAATTCCGTGGAAAAATCAAAATGTTGAAAAAAATCAGTTATTGAAAAAAAATTTTGATTTGTTTCCCATTTCGTGACAACAATACAAATATTGTTTCTTTTCCTCCGATTGCTACTTTCTATTTGGACTAGAAAGAAGCTTTTGCAAAAGGTTTTAAACCATTTACTCAAAAATTCGGAAGTCATCCAAGTAAACAATCACCAAAATAAGATGTCAATTTTTAGTGCATATTTCGAAATTTAATTTTTTCATAAATGCTCTTAAATCTTCGGGACATGTTCTCATTGTCGCGGAAATTTTTCCAACGCTTTAGAGTACAACCCGTAATACAGTTTCCGCGTGATCTTAAAACGCGTTTTGTTTGTTGTGACATGTTAAGACTTTGGAGGGAAAAATTGAAAACATCGCACCATCGAGGCGGAAAATCGAGTTTTAAGGGAAACGAACGAGACTTTCAAAGAGTTCCGATAAAAAAAAAGAGACATAACATCGTTCGACATTTTCCAATCGACGTTGGTGAGCCGCTGCTTCTAGTCGGTACAGCGTTCCCTAAACGAAATTATCTTTCCGCGCTACGAGAGTAAACGTCACGGTGTCCCGTTCGCTGGTTCGTGCCATGAACTTTGATAAGTTTGCTTTGCGACAGGATAAAACGTTTGAACGAAAACCAATAATTCAGCCATTTCCGGCAGAACCCTAAACGTATTCGTTCTGTAAGGCTCTCCAACAAAAATTAAATTTTTTCTTGCCTCCTGAATACTTTTGGTAATTTTAAAATGATTTTTGGACGCTGATTCCAAATCTGACAACAAAAGTGCATCATCATCTACAAAAGTCAGGGATTTTGAAAACATTTCTGCAAAAGTCAGGGAATTTGTATAGGAGGCACATTAAATAACGTTACAAGATTAGGATTAGGATATTTAAGTATTAACGGTCGGAGAAAATGAAAAATTAGTCAGGGAAAAATCAGGGAATTTCTAAAATGAAATTTTGTGGTCACCTTGTTCAAAATGATTTTTCTATTTGTTGAAATATAAACTGTTGTACAGAAAATTCGTCTTTCTGCTTGAAAGTTCAACAATTTGGATGAACTTCTTTTCTTTCATGACTGAAAAGTATTTATTTCTTGAAAATTCATTACTTTAGTAGAAAATTGATCAGTTTTTTTGTTGCAAATTTAACTATTTTATTGAAAATTTGTCTTTTTGGTTTAAAAATGTATCTGTTTGAGTAGAAATTTAAGATATTTTGGGTAAAAATGCAACTTTTTGGTTCAGGATTCAACTATGTTTTAGAAAATTCATATTTTTTGTTAAATTCAACTATTCTTAATGTAAATTTAAATAATTTTTGATTGAAATATCTATTATTAGCTTAATTGTCGAAAAATTATCTTTTTGATTGAAAATTGAACTACGTCGTTGAGGGTTGAAGCACTTTGTTGAAAATTCATTTTTTTTGAAGATTAAGCAATTGTTGTTGTGTTCAAAATTCTTTTTTAACCGAATTTAAATATTCCAGTCGAAAATTCAGAATTTTAGTAGAAAATTCATCTCTTTGGTTGAAAATTGTACTATTTTTTGA
>CAKNWW010346777.1:532-11454 GCA_932074435.1 Andricus kollari
AATAATATTTTTTATTACGAAGGAGCAAATACAAAACAATCGATTGGCATTCAAAACTATAAAATTCGATTCTTATCGCATGAGGTCCTTTTCTTCCCGGACGGTCACATATAATATATTTAAATGAATGTGTTTCATGACTCAAGACTTTCTTAGTATAAACATATTAAATCTGACCCCCCCCCCCCCCCCCCAATAATCCTACTGTCAGTGTCCTGCATTTGAGCGTTTCAAACATGGTCACTTTAGACAAGCTCGAAGAAATGCAACCAATTCTAAGGATAAATCGCGTGCGCACATCTATCTCCTCTTTACAGAAAATGTTAGAGTGAGAAAGGTCTGACGTAACATTGATGTTAAATATCGGCGGGCCACACCGAGATATAACCTCACTACATTATTTATTCGTTGACGTGTGACATCAAACTTTTCTCACTTTAACGTCCTCTGCGAAGAGAAAGAGATAGAGTAAGAGATGTGCACATGCGATTTATCCTTAGAATTGATTGCATTTCTGCGAGCTCGTCACTTATTATTCACCCTAATAGCACGGAATGTTCCTGGGAGGTGTAATTTATCCGCCGGTTGGGAACGTTCCAAACATAAATTACCGTTATTGTTATTATTATAAATAAATATCGGGTAAACCGTAAGTGATAGGTCAAAATCGATGTCAGTTCATGATATGGATATCATATTATAGATAGTATATGCGGTACTCAAAACTCAAGAATGACATCGATTTTCACCTATATCTTACGGTTTACGAGATAATTGTTGTTAAAAATAACAATAATGGAAGGTCCCCTCAGGTCCCAATGGAACGTTCCCAAGCGGCGGACATTTGGAACGTTCCGAAGTTGCCCGCGGAACGTTCCGTGGTATTAGGGCATTCACTGCGACAGATTTTTCATCAAGTTTGTACACGAGTCCAGCTTCGAAAAAAGGAAGAAGTGAAAACGTGGCCAGAAGACCACCAACTTGGTGATTTCGTCCACTTCTTTGAACGTAAGTATTAAGAATGATATCTTTTAAAGTTATTTTGTGCCGTTTTTTATTGCTTGCTTTCGGAATTTAATCTCTTTTTACATTAAGAGTGTATTGACGCCTATTTAAGTTGCAAATATTCTTAAACTTAGTGGGAAATTCTTAAAATTAGAATATCGTTTTTTCGGTGCATGGCAGTTGCTCCCAGTGGGACCCTGCGGTGGTTGTTTAACCTTTTTTATTAATTATATATTGACATTCCATCATTTTTTACTTATTTCCATTTTTTGTATTCTCATTTTGTGACAAACTACACTGATAGAAATAATAATGTTGATTTAACCATATGATCGTTGGTTGAAAAATTACGAGTATATTTATAATATAATACGTGTACTTCAATGATAAAGAGTAGGAAATGCACTTACTGAAATATGGTAAATACAAGTTACTTATATTTGTGGTACAAAAATGTAATATATGTGTTGCTATTGTATGAAATGTGTAATTCTATTAAACACTTGTCTGAGGGAACTATCTCTGAAATGTTGTCGTTTAGCAATACCCTTTGTATGACTGATTTACCCGACTCGCTTTGTTTAGTTTACAACAGGCGCATCTTGATCGCGCCTGCGCGTCTACTTTCGTAAGCAACAAGAATCGGATGGCCAAAACAGACATCCTGTATGGCTGTACACTGAGAAACCCTTGTTTGTATTTCTTATTAAAAATCACACTAGATTTTACTATCTGAACTTTGCAATGAGGGACAAAACGCAAATTTTAATAATATTTACTAACTTCAATAGTAACTCGTAGCTACTTGAAGAATTATAAAATATATTGGAATAAAAGTTAAAACTATTGCATTTATTGTAAATGACATTTGAAGTATTTATTAACCTCTGTAGTAAAACTGCAAGTCTGCACTACTGCCATTTACTAATTTTGATAGGAGAAAATAGTAAATTTGTTGGATTAATATCTGTAGAAGATAACAGTATTTACAAAGTAATGTAGTAAAATTATGCGCAGGGACCGTGCGCACCGAATTACTAACTGGTTAGCAAAATATGCAACAGTCGGAATAGTAAAAAAAAAATAAACACGTGTTCCTAACTTTCACACAAGTCTACCTTACCTACACACATATTCTACATTTAACATAATTCACATTTATTTAAATTAATAATTGACAACATTAGAAATTACATATATGTATATATTCTTAAAAGATAGTATTATATTATAAAGCTGAAACAGAAAAATCGGGTTAGGAGAAAACGAAGCTGGCGGGAATCGAACACGCATCTCCGGGACAGCAGTCGGGCGATGTTCCATCTACCTATGAGACATTTTGAGACTCAGATTGAAAACTTCCATATGACCTAAATGATAGAAAGTTTATTGGTTCGAATGTTATTAAAATAAGTATATTTTTTTAAAATTAAAAATGACGTTGTTTTGCGGATTTTGAATCGAAACATGAATTAAATGTCATTTATTAAGTGTCAAAAATACGGAAAAAACTATGTTTTGATACATAACCCCGAGCCATCCGTTGATCGGCGATCGACACACATCGGATGCACTCGGCTGCGATCGGTCCAAGGCTCGATACCGTCTGCTAAATCAGTTAGTAATATTTGGGACAAATTTTAATAATTCGTATTAACCTTTGTTACAAAAAATAGAAAATGTCCATAATACACATCGTGTTCCTACAGACAATAGTAATTTCTTCTACATATTTAGTATATTATGTTATTTAAAATAGTTATTATTTTTATTCTTTTTGTACAGTTTGTTAATTTCCCTACTAATTTTTCCTACATCGGATTTTACTACAGAAAATAGGAAAGCTTGCTATTACCAAATAGGGAATTTTCTTATAAAAATAGTATAACTTATTATTTATGTATTAAAATGTCGAAATTTAAGCATTTTGCCCCCATTTGCTATCCCTTTTAATAATTTTTCTAACCTAAAGTTTCTCAGTGTATCTATACCAGCAATAAAATAGAGGTAATTTAATCATAAATATTGTTGTACCACTTATTCATTTCTATCAGTGTAAAGGAAATGTACATATATCCATATATACCTATAAGTGGAAATGAGGTAATTTTGTACTTTAATGACTTTTCCGCATTTTTATCTAGGGTAATGGTTATAGTTATTGGCCACTTCAAAATTATCATATGGTAATAAATATTGACAATTAAAACTTAATAAATAGCGTGGAGAGTGTTGAGAACAATCTTGCACTGTTTATTAGGTTTTATTTGTGGATATTTCTTAATTACGTATAATTAAAGCAAATCGCCAATAATGGGAGGGGGAGGGCGACCATTGCACCCAATACCCTAAATCGTTCAAACCCTTTTGGACAAGTCTTCAATGTATACATATTAATTATTTAATATATTTTTACAAATTTGACAAAATTTATATCAATATATACCTAAAATAAGGTAATGATGTACTTTGATGACTTTTGCGCATTTTCATCTAAATCGTTCAAAACCTTTTGGAAAAGTCATCAAAGTTACATAATTACGAGAAATAAAATTTTTAAATAATATACATTTATTATGAAGATAGTCTACGAAAAATGTTCTTGATTAAGAAAAGTAGGTACCTAATCAATTCCAACAAATGATTATTATTTCTCCAGGTTATATTTTAAACTGAAAAAAGGTAAATCAGCAAATCACAAGTCTCGAATAATTCCAATTTTCGATATAACTCTCTGATCAAAGAAGAAAATAAGAGTATTTCTCACTCTCTATCTTTCAAGTAAATTTACATAACTTGCATAGCATACATCTCTAATAATTATAACACAAATATCACTTAGAGTGGTAATTTCTGAGATGGTCGCGTTTTTCACATTAATATGTAAATTGATTTCGTTCTGTCAATAACTTATTATAGTCATTGAGTCAAAACGTTTCGTTTTGTCAGGAAATTGACTCAGTGTCATGTAAGATTTTACCAAACAATTGTGATAGTGATTCTTCGTATTAGAGTGTTTCCAAGTAAATAACTCAAAAATGAATCTTGTAAATTGCTGCTAAAAATTGTTCTCGAATATTTTATTTTTACATTATATTCTTTGCATCATTCTTTAAATATATTACAGCTCTAAATTGTACTCTTTCGATTTTTATATATATTTTTCTATATATATTCTGATATTGAAAATAATAAATACAGTAATAAATATACAAGTAAAATAGAAAATACACTAGGGTGGTTAAACTCCTACCCGGTTTTTTGTTGTTTTATTTCCTGCTATTCAAATATTCCAGATAGGAGTTTAACCGCCTACATATAATCAAGTTGTCATATTTTTCTGGAAATCAGGTATATAAATTGAAGATGTTTTGACCAAATTTCTAAATATAAATGATAAGGACATCAGGTTAAAAGTGATGCTGTTTTTTCCTGTATGAGACGGATATCATTTTGAGTGATTATGCTAATTATCTCGTTACATATAAAGCATGACACTATTTTTTCGACGCTTGCATCACGGCGCACAGTGGACCTTTTTTGAAATTCTGTCTCAAAATCGTAGAACTTTGGATCGGAATGACCTAGAGGGATATTTTTTTTTGAATAAAGAAAAAACCCTTCCGAATATATAAAAATTATAGAGAAAGTAAAAAAAAAATAATTTTGACCTTGAAAATCTGTGTTGAAGATTGCATTTTTGGCAAAAAAAATCGTTTATAGAATACTAAATACGCTTAGATTTTACATTGTATGTGCTATACATGTTTTATATAGATTTTTGCATGCCCAATCCGAATCTGATATGTAAATTGTTGTAAGATAAAATCCAAAATGGCGGTGTCAATATCGCAGACTAAAATTGTAAAACGAAACCGATTTCACTAAAATTTGCTACAAGTTGGGTTTTCAGGTCGCTGATTACAAATGCAAGGTCAAAATTAAAAAATTAAAAATTGCGGATCCAATATGGCGGACCAAAATTGTAAAAGGAACCCGATTTGACTAAAATTTGCTAAAAGGGTGTTTTTCGGTCGCTGATTTCAAATTTACTTTCCTGCTTATTGTTTCTTTAAAAAATTGAAATGTGTTTCCAGTTCTACTTCCGAACTCGTTTATCAAAATCTTGTATAGGTTTATGAATACGTTTGCACAAACTATTATATATTTGATGGTTATATTTGATGGATATATTTGAGATTATCTAATGGACCAGGAATCTGATATGGATATTAGATTTTATTATCTCAGATTATAAAGTTTTATAATCCAAGATATTATCCTGTAATATCTATTTCTTAATATCTATAGATTGTAGTTATAATAATCTGGATCGCTGTCCCATAGTTAATAGTCAAAGATTATATCCGGTAACATATTTTTTATTACCGGGTATAATCCATTTTTCTCAGTGTATAAGGTGGTTTTTCGGGTCGCTCATTTCAAATCCAGGGTCAAAATAAAAAAATAAATATGGCCGATCCAATATGGCTTTTTTAAATTCTGGAATTTTGACTTTGGATTTCAAATCAGCCACCTGCCAACCCACCGATAGGCTATTTTATGCCAAATACATTTTTTTCTATAATTGTGGTCCGCCATTTTTAATTTTTTAATTCTGACCCTGGATTTAAAATCAGCTACCGAAAAAAAACCTCGAGTAGCATTCTTTAGTCAAATCGGATTCCCTTTACAATGTTCGTCCGCCATATTGGATCCGCCATTTTGAATTTTTGAATTATGATCATGGATTTGAAATCAGCGACCCGAAAAACACCCTTGTAGCAAATTTTAGTCAAATCGGGTTTCTTTTACAATTTTGGTCCGCCATATTGGATCCGCTATTTTGAATTTTTTAATTTTGAACTTGGATTTGTAATCAGCGACCTCAAAACCCAACTTGTAGCAAATTTTAGTAAAATCGGTTTCGTTTTACAATTTTAGTCTGCCATATTGTCTCCGCCATTTTGGATATCATCTTACAAAGATTTACATATCAGATTCGGATTGGGCATGCAAAAATCTATATAAAAACATGTATGGCACATAAAATGTAAAATCTAAGCGTTTTTAGTATTCAATAAACGATTGTTTTTGCCATAAATGCCATCTTTAACACAGATTTTCAAGGTCAACATTTTTTTTACTTTCTCTATAATTTTTCTATATTCGGAAAGGTTTTTTCTTTACTTTAAACAAAAAAAAATATCCCTCTAGGTCATTCTGATCCAAAGTTCTACGATTTTGAGACAGAATTTCAAAAAAGGTCCACTATGCGGCGTCCGAAAATCATACAAATTTGTTGGCATCGGTCTGTTTTTTCTGAAGTTTTCATAAAATTATGAAATTGTAAGGGAATGTTGTAAATTTACTTCAAATTAAGAAAAAATTTACTTAATTTTCTGCTGCTAACAATACAATGTATCAGAAAATTCCATAATTGTAACTGAAAAAAATCCGAGAAAAAATCTGGCCGTTGCGTGAGCACATTCTTATCGAGCGCTACGCGCGCGGTTCTCTTCGTTCGCAAATTTGAGCGCGCCTATGGCGCGCGAATGTTGGTTCTGGCGCTTCGCGCTCGATGATGTACTTACCTCGCGCTACGCGCTCAAGCTTTGTATTTCCTCCACATTTGCACGCAGACCTTTTAAAATTAAAGGTGAAATCATCGACAACTATTATTTGGTAATTGTGAATTCTCATTTGTTAAAGCTCCTTTGGCTTAAACGAATACATTCTCATCACGTATCTCGTGCTTCGCACTCAATTTTATCAAAAATCCAAACTTTTCTACATTATGTTCAACACTATTATATAAATGTATATCTTATTTATTTCTTTATCTCAATCTGGTACTGTTTATTCATATTTTGAAAAATAATGTACAAATTTTATTTTTTATGATTACTTCAATATTTGCTCCTTATTTTGCACTAATTTTTATTCCCAGCTACCCTGAAAAATCTATAATTTCAATAAATTTATATTATCACAATTCATAATATGCATTGGTATTGAAACATACGTATTTTCATTGTCTTCTTTTTATAATTATAGAAAAGTGTACATCCTATACAAAAAATGTTGTTTTATTTCAACTTGTGTCGTTTCTCCATAAATTTAATTTGTTTATTTTTAACGTTATTTTTTATGATTTAAACTGAAAATACGCATACTAGTGTAAAGTGGTTCTAAGCAAATTTGTAGATATAATTTAGGCGAAAAATGTTGTTAAATAAAAAGTTATTGTAACTTGTGTCGTTTTTCAAAATAGTAAAGTTTTAATTTTTGATGCATTTTTATAACAAGAGTTTATAACAAATTTGTAGATCTCTTTTGGTTGAACAACTTTTGTCTTTTCATTTTTTTTCTTCTCTTGTGTCGTTTTTCCAAAAATTTAATTTTTTTTTTTATTCTTATTTTTTACGATTGAAAAAAAACTACACGCCCATTCTAAAAATTATAAATAACGTACATCTTCTTTGAGTGAACAAGTTTACCTATTATTTATATATATACTAAGCGTCCTATTGAAAAATTGTTTATGAAAAATTTGTAGCTGTTTTTTGGATGAGAAACTTCTGTCTATTCATTTTTTTTCATAGCTTATGTCGTTTGTCTAAAAATTTAATTTTTTTAATTTCTAATGTCGTTTTTCACGATTAAAACAGAAACTATGCATCTTATCAAAAAGTGATTAATAACGAATTTGTAGATCCTTTTCGGGTGCACGATTTCTGTCTCTACATCTTTTTTTTTATCTTGCTTAGTTCGGCCGCAAAATGGAATTTTCCATTATTTTTTGTCCGATCAAAATTTAAATTTTCGAAAAAACTCAGAAAGTTGTAATGATAGTCTTGTAGGGCTCTCAAAAAGAAACACGTCACACGAAATGTCGTCATATCATATAATGCTATAACTCTGATGATTTTCTCTATATCGAAAAATATCATGAGGATAAATTGCTTGTCTTTCTGAGTACTACTAATAACCGTATATAGAATTTTCAAATCTTGAAAAAAGTGGTCTAACAAATTTTCAAAATGTGCTCACTTTTTTAATTTTTATCCAAAATAGCTGGTTAACAGACTTCCTCTTTCTTGTTAAGCCTTCAAAAAGTGTGCCAAAGCACAATCCAATCTGATCAATCTTTCGAAAGTTATCTTGCTTACATGATACTATAAACTACAGACTACATACAGACGGACAGACAGGCACCTTAGTAAAAATAGTTTTTTCTGACTCAGAGGGTCTCAAAACGTGGAGATTTGATGGAAATCGACTAAGTCAAATTTTACATAAAAACAATACCTTCTCATTAGGATGAGAATGTAATTAAGAAACTTGTAACTGAATATTCCTAAATATCCTACTTTTCCGAAATTTATCATCATTTTACGAAACATATAAAACTTCAAAGCATGTTTGACCAGTTTTCTAGTACGTGACGAATGGACTTGGGCATAACATTTTTCAAATTGGAAAACTATTTTCAGATCCGATTTATGACAGGGGTTTACCACAGTATTCAATTTAAATTACAATATTTATGAAGGATTAATTTCCGTTGAGTGTACGCTTAGAACGTAGGAAAACGAGCGCGAACAATCACAGCGCGCGTAGCACTTCTAACGATATTAATTTTTTTTACGTTCTCATCTTATTTTAAGTACTCATATGTAATAAGTTGGTACATTTTTGTGGGTAGTGTCTATACGTCCGGACACAAACCATACCCCTAGACTTATTCAGCTCCCCCTTCCCCTTACCAGGTCCGTACGTTTAGACTCGACTGTGTAGCCAATGTTAAACTTACACACACTAACTATAGAAAACGCGTAGGGTGGGGCATCGGGGGTAAAGATGCCTCCTTCCAAACGAAAAAATTTAAAAATGTTTGAAGGTGCAAAATGGTTTCTTTGGAGATATAGCTCTACAATTTGTATTGATTTATTTTAACTAATTGTACATATCACCCCTTGATTGCAAAAATTTTGAAACTCCTCCAGATCTAAAATTGTATACCAAATTTTCTTCAATATGATCAGAATTGTAAAAAAAAACATATCTGATTGTAAAACGATCGTTGGAAAAAAAATGTTCTTATATCTGATCCGAAAACTTGCATCCTTACAGTTCCCTCAATGAGCAGTCAATCAAAAAGTTATGCTTTATACTTTTCAAAATTCAACCCTTTTCCATTTGAATTGCAAAATTACACTGATAGTAAATGAATAAGTGGTACAACAATATTTATGATTAAATTAACTCTATTTTATTGCTGGTATAGATACAGCCATACAGGATGTCTGTTTTGGCCATCCGATTCTTGTTGCTTACGAAAGTAGACGCGCAGGCGCGATCAAGATGCGCCTGTTGTAAACTAAACAAAGCGAGTCGGGTAAATCAGTCATACAAAGGGTATTGCTAAACGACAACATTTCAGAGATAGTTCCCTCAGACAAGTGTTTAATAGAATTACACATTTCATACAATAGCAACACATATATTACATTTTTGTACCACAAATATAAGTAACTTGTATTTACCATATTTCAGTAAGTGCATTTCCTACTCTTTATCATTGAAGTACACGTATTATATTATAAATATACTCGTAATTTTTCAACCAACGATCATATGGTTAAGTCAACATTATTATTTCTATCAGTGTAAAACTGATAAAATTCACCATTCACAAAATGAACAAATTTGGCAACTATTCAAGTTTCCAATTTGTAGTAGTTCGATTTTGAACTATTTGAATCTTAAACCACACAGCTATAAAGGTTTCTAGTTTGTCATTTTCCAGGTTTTCCTGTTTCCTGGTCCAGCGGTCACTTTTCTTTTAATAATAACTAGATTGTATAGTTAAACTTTTTAATAAATGTATATCATGATTTCTTGTTTATTATATAAAAAGAACAGAATTTATTCTTTTGACAATATTTTTCTTTACAATAAACTTATTAAACTTAAGAACTTTGATATAAAAGAAATTATCTTTCATTTTCTTAATTGACTTTCTTGCATGGTTGCATGCAGTTTTATATTTTTTTTTTTATTTCACACGAATTATGATATTTCAATGAACTTTTTATAAACAAACGTAAATAAATATTATGGCTTGTTGTATGATAAACAAGGTCTTTGGTTGCGCAAAAGAGGAAGTGAACGTAATGCATCAGACATTGTCAGAGGAACTTACTTTTAGTAACAAATTGCTTAAAGGTTTATCATGCTACTGTTAATTACGATATTAGTTGTTTTTTTTCAAACACGTGACAAGCTTTTTTTTCCTTATGGAAGGATCAAACTGTAGTGTCACGTTAGGAGCAAAATCTATTTATTTAAATAACACTTAAAAACGTTCTTGTTTTTCTAAATGCTTTCGTGTTATATTGATGTAACTTACTTTCCATTGTATTTCGTCTCAAAACATTATGTTCTGGTAATACAGGATGTTTTTTTTAACTTGAGACATCGAAATATCTCAAAAAATACGCATCCTATGAAAAAATATCCTCAACAAAAACTTTTTATTTTCGAGGGGGAAAAGCAACTTTGAAAAAATTTACCCCACCCCACCCCTCCAGGAGGCAGGAGTGGGGATAACTTCGTAATTTCAAATGGCAATCCCAATTTTTGATTACAGATTCAGATTCTCCTTCATGAAATACGTAAGTTTTGTTCGAAATTTTTTTTTCGATTCGCGATAGATGGCGCTGTGATTGCGAAAAATGTAATTCTTGATTATTTCAAGGACTTCGGTGAGTCCACTCGCCTCTCACCATCGGGGTGCTTGATTTCGGTGAGTCACCTCGCCTCTCACCATGGGGGTGCTTGATTTCGGTGAGTCCACTCGCCTCTCACTATGGGGGTGCTTAATTCCGGTGAGTCCCCTCGCCTCTCGCCAT
>CAKNWW010346780.1:0-18987 GCA_932074435.1 Andricus kollari
AATGTCCGGTAGGCTTCCCAATCGCAAAGAAATTTAGAGTATTTCGTGTGAGTCTATTTTAATCGTACATTTGAATTAAGAGATTTTCGAAATGCAGTTTGGAAAACTTAATGAAGTTGTCTTACCAAATCTCGGAACTCTGTAAATATAGTTTTTCTATTACTTTGAGAATCAAAAAATATCAGTGATGATGACGTATTTCTATAGGTGAAATCGTACAAAACTCTCTTTCAAATTTTGAAACAGTCGAGTTGTAGGAAGTGCTGTTCTTGGAAAAATCATTCTGTTCTTGGAAAAATCATTCAAATGAATTATGTTTCTTTCATGATTCCTGAAAGTAACCAGTCCCGACGCAACTGGAACGTTTAAGTCATCCACTTCTGCTTCTTCTGCCCTAGAAGTTAAGCAAGAGCGGGAAATACTATTGTGATAAGATCTTGTTTAGATGAGTTTTAATCCGCATAAGTTAGAATTATTATATCAGATGACTTAGAAAATATGTAGCTTTAGAGTCTAAGGTTTTCCCAATAAAATCATCGTTTCGAAATCTTACGTTCAACTCATCGCGAAATTCAGTAAATTGTTTAAATGAAAATTCCTGCGAAAAAAATCTTTGCCTGCGCTAAATCGTTATCATAATCATTTTAAACAGAAATTAATATTTGACCTTCATAAATGAAGTGGGCTGTTATAGCAGACACTATATAAACTTTCCGCTTCGAAAACACCTTTCTCTAAAATGTAAAGAATTCTATTTCGGAGACAACGACTATAACAAAGATAAGATAAGCAACTGAAGCATTCGACTATTCATTAGTTACATTGTTGATAAAAGTCTTTTTTAATACATCATTTAGTTTCTCCTTTAATTAGAAAACATGGAGATTGGCTGTACTTTGGTATTATACGGGGCTACAATACTCAATTCTATTGGTGAATATAATTTTATAATCCATCTATCATTTCAAACAAGTTTTTGGTAAGCTTCACAGAAATCAAAATTTTCGAAATTTAATCTGTACTCAACAAATTTGCACAAACGATAAGCAAAAAATTTCCAGACCGGGTCAGCGAAATATCCTGCCAGCCTGGCCTTGTTTCAGAATCAACTTTGTATAGGCTCAATCTTTTCCACTTAATTTGCGAAAACTTCATCAACAAACCGAAGTGCTCAAAAACGACACCCTATGTCGCAAACGCTATGACTGAGATAGGAAAATATGGCGCATGCTCGGCTATAATACAAAATCAGCAAACACTCAAAAATTATTTTTAAAAATCACGCCTGACCCTTAAAGGAAATAAAGAAAAATATATTGAATAAGTACGAGAAAACATATGTTACGGCAGACCCTATGAGAAGAAGCAGTCTATTTATTGATGACTAATTCTCACGTTCTGCGCGTCACTTTGTTAATATGACGTGGCCGCGATCTTCCGTCCGTCCCCCTTAGCCACTTACTACATATACAATCATAGGCGTTACCGCTCGTTGGAGCGTAAGATAGAGCGCTAGATGCAACCAACCATAATTATATTATCGCGAGCCACTTCTCTTATATTCATGCTTTCCTGACACCACTGAGTCCCTTACTGACTTCAAAATTTTTATTAAACTCATAATTATTAACAAAAACTAAAAGTTGATCAACATAAAAGCCTTAATAATTTTCGAAGCATCTATCTATACATTTTGGAAACGATCAAACAAGATGAAGATTTCGGTGATCAATAGCAATCCATATTAGTACTGCCTCGTATTGATTGCTTACTTTGGAAATCAATAAGCAGAAGGTCTTGACTGTTACTGTCGATCATGGGAGTAATAATTTTAATAAGCTAAATTAAAAGTTTAAGCCCAAATCGACATCAGTGCATATGCCCTGAAAGATTGCTTAGTCGATGCCTTATCAGCATCAGTGTTTTTGAAATCACGCCACATCCTACCGTCTTTCCCACAGCAGTCAGCAGGACTAAACATTTCAGAACTGCAAAAATCCCTACTCACATTTCAAAGAGGCTAATCGCAGTAAAGTCTCTACAGCATTCTCCGTTAACTTCTTGTACAATCAAGAAGTTCGGTAAGAAAAAAGGACATCTAAATGTTCTCGCGCTCCATCTGCTTTTTGTCTCACGTACGCGTCGTGATGGTTGCCCTGAAGGTTCAGGGCCGAACACGGGTAGACTAAGAGGGTTTTGGGACATTTAGTTAAGAAACGTAAAATTCGCGTGAACCAGCTTAGTGCACACGGTCCACATTAGACACATTAGAAATAACAGCCAAATCAGAGAGGACGGCTTTCAAACAAAAGGTCAGAAGTATAATATCAAAATTTCTCTAAAAGGTACATTTTGATTACTCTCGCCCTCTCTCTCTTTCTCTCTCTCCTGCGTTCCGAAGTTGATTGCGAATTGACTTCAAAATTACAGATGTCTTAATAACAAAATTCCTGAAGTTTAGCCCGTCGACCCTTCACGCTCGAAGATCTGCAAAGGACGGCCAGAACTTCCGCGTCATAGATGGTAGATTGTCGACCAAGTGGGCTCCCTATTCCTTTCCCTCTCTTGATGTCATAAATTCCTGCTCCTGACCCTACCTCACCCCTGGAGCCATCTTGTACCAGATATCCACTTGGAGGAGCGGGTTACCATTTGCTTTCCACAGATCTCTGCTTGAGATGCATCTCATCGCTTGAGGCGATCTCACCGTAGCTTGGGAGCATGAGAACTTGCGCCCTCGATATTCCAGAAGGCCTCGATATTTCATTACCTCCTGGAAGGATTCCTCCTTAGTTTAAGTCCCATCGACTAGAGTTTTCAGTTCCCCAGAGTAGCCACACCTCGCAGTGCAGCCCCTCAAGTTCACCTATTCCAGATCTACAGTCTGATGAGACTCGTAAGCCCTCCCACGAGCTACAAGGTCCCGCGATATCTAGGGGTCAGCTGCCTCCAACTAAAACCGCCAAACACATTTCAAAGCACATTTAACGAACCCCGTCTCAGCTGCCTTGCAAGAAAAAGGCCAAGATAATATTTACCGAGAGTTCTGAGCTATCGCACCAGAGCTCTACGGGAGCCCGTGAAATTTATTTTAATTTTATTGGTGTTTGTTAAAGAAAACACTACAAAGACTTTCTGGTATAAAGCTCCACTCAAATTTTCATAATCTTACCAAAACTATAATTGTTAAATTTTTTGTTAAGAAAATATGTCTGCAACTAAAAAAGATAAATATTCAACTCTAGCAGTTAACGTTTTTTCCTTCTAAAAATGCTGATGAAAATTACAGGAAATTTTCGGTTTCATGTACTGCGACTGGCATAGTTATGAATAGGGCCTCTAATTCGAACCACATTTGCAACTCCTGATATGCCAACAGACGATTGTGTACTTCAAAAAAATGTCATCCCCTATTTCTCATTACAGAATTAAGTTCACAGTCCAAGGGTTTGTCTAATGGTGACCCTAATCCTGATATTCCTCCTTGTGGATCTTCTTCTTCTACTCCTGGCAGATATTCTCTGGACACGACTCTTACTCTTGGCAGACCAAACTTTTCTGCCAGGCCTCCTCCACCTACCGAGCCACCACTTCGTGACAGGTCCAGGTCTCCCACTCTCAGACGAACTTTTCCTAGCTTACTTGGATTTAAATTTGAAGAATTTGGATTTGTTAGACTTATTTCCGAAACGAATCCGAACCGGATATTCGAACTTCATAGATACGTTTTTCCTTCTGACAAACCAATTAAATTAAGAACTAAATATAATGCCCTTGAGCCCATGCCAACTAATGAACAAATTGTATTAACAGCGTCCAATGGTGACGTTTATGCAATATTGGAAAAAGCCGTAAACAGACAAAAAGGTTTTCGTGGAATTTATACACCTGTTACTAGGGTAGGAAAACGGGCAAAAATAAACATGCACAGCGGCGCGGTTACAGAATTGACCCCAGAAGAAATCGCAGATTGTCAAATAGGCAACCATATTTCAATCAAAAAGGGTTTTAAAGTGAGTCGCGTGCAAAATACAATTCCTGACCGACAATTTTACAAATGATTTGACAAAAAATCTATCTAATCACCTCAAATATCACACATTTAATACATATCATGTGATGATATAATCTCAAAGCTTGTTTACGGTACTTAGTAAGCTATCACCTCTATAATTATTGCAGTTGCTTTAATCTTTCTTTCCTTTGTATATTGGGACCATAATCACTTTTTTCCAACCATACATTTATCAACTCGTACAGCCTTTGAGGTATATATTCGCCATCGTATTGAAGCATTTCAGCGTTAATACCATCTACACCAGCAGCCTTACCATTCTTTAAGTTCCTAATTATATCTCTAACCTTAGAAGTACGGGTTCTTTCAACCGGGTTTTCTAACTTTTCGTGTTCTGTGCCGCAGTTGTGCTGCCCCATAGTTTTATCTATTAATAATTTCTTAAAAAGGTTTCTTAAACCGTCTAGTATCCCATCTCTATCACATACCATTTCACCGGAGCTTTTTTTCGTCGAAAACAAATTTAGCTACTACTTTTTCGCGATGGCGGTAAGAAATTCTAATATTTGTATTCAATCAATTTTTTTCCTTTAATCGAGTTCTCAATAATTCAGCCTTATTCTTCGATAGATTAAGATTGTAGTTGAGGAATATCTCTACTTAGGTTTTATTTTCTCAAGTTCGGGTATTTTCCTTGAAGAGGCTACCAAGTTTAATATATACTGAAATGTTCGAAAAGCTTCAATCGAAGTTCTTCAAAAGGGGTTTAAACCTTCTACCTCATACGCCAAGTTATGCTTTTCGAGTCGAAACTGATAAACTACAATTGTCTTATGAGAGATTTAAGCTAGCTCTAAGTTGGCTAGAGAGGCTGTTGGAAATGGAGGAACAAAGATATCCCGTACGCTGCGTAGACATTAAATTCCTTGGTAGCTAATCCTTCTAATAAGGAGATCATCTTGCATAATTTTTCAGTCTATTTGAAGTGCTCAGATTATGGTAGAGTTCTAGGCTCCGGCAGTCCACAGGTGTTTCCACACTTGTCCTCAGTACCAGGCATTCAACCTTATCTTACCTTCCGTCTCAATCTTCGTGTCACAACAAACATTTCGCATTTGAGACTCCTGGGTTCAATTAGAGGCTGCATTAGTATCGGGGAGTTTAAATTTATGTATCACATCCAGTGGACAATACTCACTGGCTTTCACTCTCTGCTTATACTTATAAAATAATATGTTCATTACTGTATATGTATACTTATTTGTAATGGTCAACGACCATGACACACATTA
Organism: Andricus kollari; assembly: GCA_932074435.1. Lineage (NCBI taxonomy): Eukaryota > Metazoa > Arthropoda > Insecta > Hymenoptera > Cynipidae > Andricus > Andricus kollari. The sequence continues at coordinate 5,308 of CAKNWW010346780.1, forward strand.
TTTTCTGAATGAATACAAATAAATAAATAATAATAAATGCTCAAAACAGGTCAAGTTCTTCAACCATCCTTCTTTAATCAACGGTTTTGGATTTACTCATCAAAAGTTCTATATTTAAAAATCGATCAGGAGTAGATGGTGAATCACATGGTAGTCAAGGGATCGGTTTGATTATGGACAAGAGAGCAAGACAGCACATCAAGAAGCATGAATTTGTATCTGCTAGATTATTCTAGGGTAGAATGAAAGTGATAATCAGAAGATTATTTAGCATAGCGTTTCACGTCCTACTTTATGGTGAAAGGAGTGAATTAAAAGGCATCTTCTAGGAAACATTAAATGATGCTGCTACAGGTACTTGGGATCATGATGAAAGAATCATTCTACTAGGAGATATGAATAGTTGGGTTGGTGTCCAAAGTTAGGGTACAGCAAGGGTGCTAGTTCATTTTGGGGATCCAAAAGCAAATGGTAACGGACACAGATTAGTTAGCTTATGCTTATAAAAGGACCTTATTGTTACAAATACTTAATTTAGGCATAAACGGATCAACATGTACTTCTAATGCAGAGGAGGTAGCCACCGTAAAATTGACTTTGATGTTGCGTATGAAACAATAAAAGAACTAGTAAAAGATACAAGGGTTATGAGGGGTTATTAATGTAATACAGTTCGAATATTAAGAAGCTTTTATTGTTCATAAAATAAAACATATTGCACGTTAAATATTCGAGAAATATTCATTGTAATCTGAATTTTTAAATTTTCTATCAAAAAGAAGTTCAATGCCTTTTTTGGTTTTCCCTACCTGAAAAAATTACAGTTTTTAGTGTTTTGGCCTATAACTTCAAGTGATTGAATCGATTTTTCTTATTAACATTTGTGAAATTCTCGGTCAAAGAGAAATTCACTGTTATTTCCCAGTCCATCAGCCACACTGAAAATATTTTTTAAAACGAATTTACAATGTCAACAATTGTGTTTTACACGCGAATCACTGTAAAATTCTTTTTGATTGAAACACGATTGCCTATTTGACAATCTGCGACTTCTTCTGGGGTCAATTCTGTAACCGCGCCGCTGTGCATGTTTATTTTTGCCCGTTTTCCAATCCAAGTAACAGGTGTATAAATTCCGCGAAAACCTATTTGTCTGTTTAGTGCTTTTTCCAATATTGCACAGACGTCGCCGTTGGACGTTGATAATACAATTTTTTCTTCGGTTGGCATGGACTGCAGAGTATTGTATTTATCTTTTATTTTAATTGGTATATCGGGAGGAAAAACGTATCTTCGAAGTTCGAACATCTGGTTCGGATTTTTCTCGGGAATAAGTCTAATACAGCCAAGGTCTTCAAATTGAAATCCAAGTAAGCGAGGAAAAATTCGCCTGAGAGGAGGAGACCTGGACCTGGCACGAAGAGGAGACCTGGTAGAAGAATCTGGTCTGCCAAGAGTAAGATTCGTGTCTGGAGAATGTCTGCCAGGAGAAGAAGAAGAAGGTTCACAACGAGGAACATCAGGTTGAGGGTCGTCATTAGGAAACCCCTCGGACTGTGAACTTAATTCTGCAACGAGAAATAGGGGATAACATTTATTTAAAGTACACAATCGGCTGTTGAAATATCATAAGTTACAAATATGCAAACGTCTTCTGCCTCTAGAAACTCTTTGGAAAGAATTTGGCATTTTAGTATCAATAGAATACATTCTTATAGGACACATGATCTTCAAAACTGTCTATGTTGATATTTTTGTCCTTGAAACCCGGAGTACAGTGCAACCTCGGAATGAGACAGTGCTCGGGCTTTTAGGGGAATATAATTCCGAGAAATGAGTTACCCACACCCGCGGTCCGAAATCTCCACGAAAAATTCTCGGCTCAGCCTCCGAAGAGGACCGCTTGCACTCGGTGAATTCCACGTGCAAAGTGTGGCAACCTAACATAGATTGCACAGTTCTAATCCAGTTTTTAATGTTTAATTTGTGTAATACCCCCCCCACCCTGGAATTTCAAAAAATACAATGCACGAAAAAACAAATGGAACGAGTCACAGCCGATGAATCTTGTAAGCTGCCTCTCATTGTCATCGGAACAGCAAAGAAAACACGGGCCTTGAAAAATGTTGAGTTTGAACATTTGCCCGGTTAGTACCGTCATCAAAAGATTGGATGAATGGATGTAAAAACTTTATTGGCATCAAAAAATCTTTCACTGACCGCAGCTCTGCTTGTGGATAACTGAAAATCACACGTGTACATCAAAGTGGATGACATCGAAGTCATTTTTTTGCCACACAACGTCACGTCCTTGTTGCAACCATTAGATCAAGAAATTCTTCAAACCTTGAAGCTGCATTATAAAAGGTTATTGGTCGATTCAATCTTGGAAGCTCAAAAGGCAAACGTTTCTCTGGCCAATTTGGCCAATCGATTTGGCCTATCAAAACCAAAGATGCGAGCACGCAAACAGGCTTTGATGCTGCTACCCCTATCATACAGCGTTCAAGCGTGCATCATCGTAGGCCATAGCCAGCTGCATTGATATCGCTGGAAGAAAGAGAAATGAAGTGGGAAGTGATAAACAGGGAAAGAGGAGAAGAAATAAAATCTTTAGCAACAAGGAAAGATGGCTTCGTAAATGAAGCACTGAAATATGGAGGATTACGCGTGAAAGAAGAGACGTGGAGGATTTGCAACAAGGTGTTGAGAGGGGAGGGGTGACCGGAGGAATGGAAGACAGAGATGGTGGTACCGTTGATCAGGAAAGGAGAGAGAAAAAGGTTGGAGGAATATAGGGGTATCACACTCATGTCGTAAAGTTATGAAATATACGCGGAAGTACTTAAAAGGAGGTTGGAAAGACAGGTAGAAGAAAAGGGAAGTATACCAAGCCCAAACGGGGTTTAAGAAAGGGATGTACCCACAGACAACATCGACGTGCTCAACTATTTAGTCGATAGAAACCTAGGACAGAAGAAAGGGAAATTAGTCGCACCGTTTGTAGATTTTAAGGCAGCATTTAACTTAGTAAACAGGAGGGTGCTATGAACATCCATAAAAGACAGAGGAGTAGACAAATGTTTATTAGAGAGAATTAAAGAAATATTTTTTGAAACTAAGATACGGGTGAAGATAGGGTAAAAGAAAGGAGAGAAATTCTGGACGGAAAGGGGGCTGAGGCGAGGGTGCTCGTTGAGCCAACTTCTATTTAGTATTCTTGTAACACATTTCGAGAAGATTAGGAAGAAAGGGTGTCAGCACTAGGAACAGGCAAAATTCACTAGCATATAAAGAGGACGTAGTACTAGTAGCAGATGATGAAAAAGGAATGAATCTGATGACGAGAGCAATAATAAGCATAAAATAGAATACGAATGGAAGGTTAGTAGCGTTGTGGTAAAGCTGGTGTCAGAGTTTTGCTACCTAGGATTTTGGTTCGAAGCGAGAGGAGGAATAGGAGAGGAGGAAGCGAGCTACAGGTTCGAAAAATATTACAATACGTGAGTAAAGTAATGAGATAAGCATGGGACATGGGATAAGTTCAAGGACGACTGGAGGATGAGAGTGTGGATCTTCGATGTGTTAGTATGGTCATTGGTCAGTGTTAAGTTATGGAGTAGAAATTTGGGGATGGAAAGGGCATAAGAGATTAGAAAGTCTGCATGAGAGAATTTAAAGATGGGTCACGGGCAGTTTTCCAGATTATATGCTGAGGGAAGAAATAGGAGAGAGAAAATGATTTTCAGGCAACTGAAAAGAAACTAGAAGGGGAGGGAAAGGCAAACTTGCACAACCGTGTGCCCGGGAGGTTATGGATAAAGAGAGGTAAGGTAACATGATACGTTCGAAATGGGAGGAGAAGCAATATGAAAGGAGGTTTGAACGTGGTATGCAAGTGAAAGGTCGAGAGGGGCAGGAAATAGAAGAAGAGATTACGGTAAGGCAAGGAGAGGAAAGATGGTAAAAATGGCCAAAACAAGATACAACAGCTGGTAGAGATTGGTTAGGATGGATAAGAAACCACAGTATCTGAAAAAGATTACAAAGGGAAGACAATAGAGTTGAGTGGTGAGATTAAGATTGGGAGAGGGTGCAAAAGCATGCAGATATTAGATAAATGAAGAGGCTGGAAGATCTGAGAGAGAGACAGAGAACTGGTAACACAGGGTAGAAATAAAACCCAAAATGACTCCTTAAGGAGAATTAGGAAGTACTGTTGCGAAATAGAGTCAAATTTTAAGATTGATAATATATCAGTCATGATGTTTGCGACAAAGAGTGTGATTCCTGGGGATGTAGGTTAGTAAGTACTGTGTGAAATCTATTAAATATACGTAAACGTTTTACAAAAAATTTACTTGGAGTGATAGATGTATTATATTATTGAATTTACCAACAAAGTTGAAGATCACAGCCCAGTATAAGACGAACGTACAGGCAATCTTCATATTTTCGAAATGAAAGAAAAACTAAATAATGTTTTAATGAAGACGTTTATTAACAATGTAACTAATGAATATTCGACTGCTATGGTAGCTTATCTAACTTTTGTTATATTCGGTGTCTCCGAAATTCAAGACGGCCAGCTTGTCCTTCTAAGATATTTACATTTGATAAGAATTAGTGATGTAATCGTTTACACTAATTTAGCAGAACCAATTACCGAGGGCGAACCATATGTCAAAGAAATAGTTGGTTTCTTCGAACCCAGAATTTAAATATGTTATGTTCTTAGCACAATGGAAATCCTATTGATCCCCCTCGGTGATTGGTTCGGTTATCATATAACGGCCCACCTAATTTATGAAGTTTTAATTTTTTTATGATTATGATAAAGAGTTAGCATCACGCAATATGTATTCGTGAACTGATTCTAGATCTGAGCAGTATTATTTGCTCTTGATTTTGTGATTTAAATCATTTTTTAGGAACAACGAACTGAATTTGGCGATGAGTTCAACGCAAGATTTCAAAATGATGACTTTATTGGAAAAAACTTGGATTTTAAAAATACATGCTTTTTAAATCGTCTGATACAATAAATCCAACGTAGGTGGATTAAGCGTCATGTAAACTTTCAAGCTTTTGCTATTTGAATGTAGTAGAATTAGTTCCAACCTAAGAACTTCTGATTCCTCTTCTCCATTCTTCAATTTTGCGAATGTCTCCTCGTTGGGTGATACTGATGCTGACCCTATCCTTTTCGGTTCAGAATACATACAAAAATTCAGCCAAGCTGTTAACAGACCCCCTGTCATCCTAGAACCTCAACCCCTCTTTCGCCCTCTACGTTTAATAGGAAAACTCATACCCAAACCCATACTAATTCTCAATCCTTCTCTAATCTCTACTCTCGACCATCTAGTCCTTTTGTTAATGGTGTTTGCCTTCAAAACCATTCCGAAAACTCAACACCTCATCGTTCTCAACCTTCCTCTCCCTCTTCCCTCCTTCCCGCTTCTACGGATAACCAAATCAATGGGAATGAATTTAAGCATATGATTTTATCCCTAATGTTGCCACTTCAACGTTCTGCTCCTCTATTATCTCTTCTCCGCAGAGGACTTTTGAATCAATCCAATTTCTCACTGCTCAATAACATAAATCCGAATTCCACTGCCTCGAATCCATAACCCCTTCTATACTTATCCATTATGGGTATCTTGAAAAAACTAAGAATTCTTCAATGGAATTGTCGAGGAATAAATAATATAAAGGGATCCTTAGAAAGAATGAGTCACAATTACGACGTTGTCTTACTGAATGAAACATGACTAAAAGATAAAAATCGATTCTTTTTTTAAAAAGTTTAATGTTATGAGGAAGGATCACTCCACCGGTGTTGGTGGTGGTCTGGTTATTGCTGTCAGAAATGATATTGTTTTTTCTCAAGTTAAAATACTAGAGATTCCAAATCAGTTAGATACTCTTGCTATTTCTATACCCTCCAATTGGGGTGCATTACTGATAATAAATATTTATAGAAACCCTAGAGCTTTTGTTAATGCTATAAATTGAAGTTCACTCTTTGACTTTTTTCGAATGACTTTTCATCTATATTCATGGGCGGTGATTTTAAATGTCATCACCAGTCCTGGGGATGCGATAAAGCTTGTCCGGATGGAAATAAATTATATACTTCGATTCAAACTTCTAATCTTCTTATTCTAAATGATGGCTTTTCTACTCGTTTCACGCGTCCTAATCAATCTAAGTCTGCTATTGATCTTTCCTTCGTTTCTGGCAATCTTTCTCCCTTGAGTTCATGGACAGTTGAAAACGATAAAATGTGTAGCGATCACTTCCCTATTTCTACAACTATTGGTATCTCTTGTTATACTATCAATTATTCAATTCAGTAGATAACGCTCTTCACACAGCAGGTCCTAAAATCGATAATATCCCTAAACGTGATCATCCATGCTCCCCGCCATGGTGGAATGAGAAATGTTCAAGATTGGAAAGACTAAGGAGAGCTAAACTAGGCAGATTTAGACATAGATGTGATTTCGAAAACAATTTGGATCTTCAAAAAATTAAGACAGAATCCGTAAAAACCTTCAAAAGATCAAAAATCTTAGGCTGGAGATCGTTTTGTGAATCCACCACTTCCATTTCCCCTATCTCAGACATTTGGAATGAAATTCGTGGTTTTAGACACAGACTTACCTCCTATTTCACCTCTTTCAAATTCACCACTTACTGAAACAACTCTCTCTAATTTTCCAAACGAGCCTTTCAATCTTCAAGAGCTGCGCCTTGCCATTTTCAGTACTAATAGCAAATCCCCCCAGAGTTGGATAAAACCAACTATGAAATCATTCGAAATCTATTTTTACTGCAGAAGCGATTGCGATTTGTGAAGCTCTTGAGATCATCGTAAGAGACCAGTTGTCTCCGACTGTCATTTGCTCTGACTCTCGCAGTGCCCTGTATGCTTGCCTAAGTTTTAATTACCTCAAATCAAATTCGTTCTTTATTTATAAAATTAGAAATCTGTTACATCTAGCAAAAACTCAAAACATTGTTATCCATATTTACTGGATACCTGCACATAGAGGGATCTTTGGGAATGAGATCGCAGACGGAATGTCAAAAGGAATACAATTATTGTAACGACTTTGAAATCCATATATTTGTGGAAACCTTGTTGTCCATGTTTGCACTAACTATTGAAATTCTAATGATGATTTTCTAAATTAATTTAAATAATTTTGAAATACGCAATCATCTCTCCCTTGAGTGAATCCACAATCCGTCAATTTTGTCGTCAAATAACGATTTAAAATTTAGTGGGAATTTTTATTGTAAGAATTAATCTTACGCAATTGTTGTTTATTTAATCATCAATTTTAGTTATAAAATCGTTAGAGCTAGTTTTCATATCCTATCAGTATTGGAATCAACTTATATCGTTGGTTGCAACTTACTGGACAGGGGAAAGTAAACGCAAATTAAAGAAATGTCTCAATGAAAATAAATATCATTGAGATAAGTTTAAAATGCAACACTACCATTACTAAAGATAATTATAATTTTTAGTAAATTTAAGATCTTTAACTAAAATCACTCAAGCTTCTGTTCATTCTATAGTTTTTTCGTAAACCTCCCCGGTATAGTTCAAATTTTTTAATCCAGAAAAATTCTGATTTCTTATATATTCATTTTTGCATAATTCAATATCTTTAAAATAAAATAAAAAAATAATGTTGCTTGTGAAATGATATCACTAGAATTCGTCAGTTTACCGTATTAATATTCACAAGATTTTTCGATAATTTAAAAGTTTATTTAGTAATTTTTTTATTTCTTCCGTTTCTTATCAAATGATCATGAAAATCGTGACTTTTTTAAATTTGTTATATACGTTCAGGAGGAAAGAGGGGAACGGTAATTGATTATGTGGTAGTGGACGACGAGTTAAGGGAAAAGGTTAAGAAACTAGAGGTAGGGGACTATATAGATTCGGATCACTTTCCCTTAATAGTGACAGTAGAGGGCGAAATGGGTAATAATAATAAGGATAAAAAGGAAGCACAAGTAAAAAGAGCAGGAAGAGGGGATTTGTCAATGGAAGGTAAAGAACAGTTTAAACAAAAAGTCAGGAATATCAAAATCAGGAAAGGAAATGTAAACAAGGAAATGAAAATAACGATAGGAGAAATAAAACGAGCGTCTGAGTGCACAAGCAAAAAAGTAGTTGGCGAAGGAGGGGATAGAAGTGAATGGGATGAGGAATGGAAACAGAAGAAGAATCAAGTGAGAAGGGAATTAAGAAAATAGAGAAAAAGAACAAGTAGTGGAGAAGAATATAGGAGAAAAAAAGGAGTATACCGAGTTGTGTGACAAAAAAAAGAGGAGAAAAACAAATGGTTTGAGGAAGAAGCGGAAAAGGCTAGGACAGAAGAGGAGGTTGTGAAAGTAGTAAATAGAGAGAGAAGAAGAAGGAAAGGAGTAAACCAGGATATTGAGATGGTAGAATGGAAACAATATTTTATCGAATTGCTAGGAAGGGTAGAGAGGAAAGTTAGGAAAGGTGGAAAAGATAGCAGGGAAACAGATGAGGAGGAGGACACATTATAAATAAAGAAGAATATATTCTTCCAGTTTTGTATATAGACATCTTTTATTTTTTCATTTGATAGAACGCATTTGTTAAAAACATTAAAAAGTACAATTGTTTAATTATTGAAAAAAATAATTGTCCGTGTAAATTTCTCAGGATAACTAAAACCCTGAAAAGATGGTTGAAATCGAATTTGCGGCGTCAAGAATTGTGGTTCACACGCGAATTATTTTATAACTCTTTTTGATTGAAAAACGGTTGCCTATTGGACATTCTGCGATTTCTTTTGAGGTCAATTCTACAACCGCGCCGCTGTGCATGTTTATTTTTGCCCGAGTTCCAAACCGATTGAAAGGTGTGTACATTCCACGAAGACCTACGTGTCTGTCAACTGATCTTTCCAATATTGCATAGACGTCACCATTGGACGTTGATAAAACAATTCGTTCATCCCTTGGCATGGGCTTAAGAGTATTGTATGAATCTTTCAATTTAATTGATTTATCGGGAGGAAAAACGTATTTTCGAAGTTCGAAGATCCGGCTCGAATTCTTGTAGGAAATAAGTCTAATGAATTCAAGTTCTTCGAATTTATATCCAAATACGCGAGGAAAAGTTCGGCTGAGAGGAGGAGACCTGGACCTGAAACGAAATGGTGCCTCGGCAGGTGGACGAGACATGGCAGAAGAATTTGGTCTGCCAAGAGTAAGAGTCGTGTCTGGAGAATGTCTGCCAGGAGAAGAAGAAGGTCCACAAGGAGAAGCAACAGGATCAGGGTCACCATCAGATAAACACTTAGACTGTGAACTTAATTCTGCAACAAGAAATCGGGGGTAACGTTTCTTTGAATTACGCAATCCTCTGTTTAGATAATGAAATTTATCATTTTTATTATAACAAAAAAGTTGTAGCTTTTGCCACTTTTGTTTTAAGCTTGTTTTACTGATTCTCAAAACCTGGACGGGCGGTCAAAAAGTATGTATCTTTCATTTCAAAGGACTTCGAATTGGATGAAGGAAGCAGCAAAAATTAAAAACTGGGGTTTTATTTTCAACCTTAATCAACCATTTCTAGCTCTTTTAAAAAATAAATACGAATTGTCACCACGCAAAACAGCCATCAAGTTTGCAAATTAAAAAGCTGAGATGGGTTTCGCTAAGTGTGCATTGTTTAAAGGATTTAGAGAGAAGACATGTGGGATACTGGAGGGTATGAAGAGGCAAGGGGGAGCTGAAGGAGTAGGTTCAAAAAACACCAAAGAAATGTGAAAAGTAGGATGAATTATTTTCTATCAACACAGATCGAAAGACGAATAGAGGAGGAGGTTAAGAATCTGGTGACAGATATAGGAGCTGGGAAGGAGACGAAAATGGCTGATTGGGCGGAGGACATGGGCGGAAAGAAGGAAAGGTAGCAAGGTAATAATAGGGAGAGATTACATTCGGGAAACTAAGAGAAGTGGATCTGGGACGAAACACAAAATAAATGAGAGCTTGGTAAACAAGGCAAAATGAAGAAAAGTGATAACGAAAAGGACAAGAGGAGCGAGAAGAGAAAATAGAAACGTGGAAGTAGCCTTTTGGAATTTCTCAGGATTAAAAATTGAGGATAAGGGTTTCTGGGGGGAATTGTAAAAATAGGACGTAATAATGAGTGAAAAATGGGTGGATGAGAAAGATTGGCAGGACATAGAAAGATTGTCCCCGAAATGATATGTTATAAGGATGCAAGCAGCGAGGTAGGATCACTTGAAAGGTAGAAGAATGGGTGGCATCGTGTCAGGGTCAAGAAAGCAAGTGTTGGTTTGGGAATAAAAGGGAGAGTATATGGAAGAAGTGGACGGAACAATGGTGAGAAAAATAAATGTAGACAAAATGGTTGTGCAGGTTGTATGCTTATACAGGAGAAGAGAAGAAGAGGTAGGATTTAGAACAATAAGAAAATGGACAGAGGAAAATAAAAAGGAGCTGGTGCTGAATTCATGCACGGGAGAACAAGTGAGGAAGGTGTGCGATGCAGAAAAGAAAGGCTTCATAAGATACTCAAATTAAAAGGAAATGAATCCGGAGTTGAGAAGGCTACTGACCTTGTTGGGAGAGGTGGGAAGGTTTATTTGTGACGGTATAGAGGACACCGTAATCGACTACATTCTGGCCGAAGGCGGAAGAAGAAAGGAAAGGCGGGAAGAAAATTGAAAATGGGTAGATGGGGGGAGGAAAAGTTGTGAGAATTTATAGAAAAAAAATAGAAAACGAAGAGATGGGGTGTATGGAAGAGAAAGAAATAGACATGCTGCTAGAGAAAATCAAAGGAGTGATCGTTAAGGTAAGGGCTCTTCCCTTAGAGAGGGTGTGTGAAGAAGTTGGTGGGACGATTAACGCAGGGAAATTAAATATAGGATAAAAAAGAATATATAAAAGTGGAGAAAAGCATACACGGAAAACGGGGAACTCGAAATGAGAAAAAGTAAGCACGAAAGAATGATGAGGGAGGAGGACAAAGCGGTAGCAAGATTGCAAGGCTGAAAAGGAACAAGGAAACAGGGTCAAGATAGGGGAAAAGAAAGGACAGAAATTCTGCTCAAACAAGGCAAAGCGGAACAAAATTAGAAACAGGCAATGAGTATTCACGAGCTTTTGGGTGTTGTTGATTATTTATTATGGCCGAGCCTGCAATCGCAAAAATTCTGATTTCTGCAAATCTCACGAAAAATTTTCCTAAAATGATAGATGTATTATATTATCATATTCACCAATAGAATTGAGGATTGCAGCCCAATATAAGACCAAAGTACAGACAATCTTCATAGTTCCTTATTAAAGCAAACACGGATTAATGTATTAATAAATACTTTTATTAACCATATAACTAATGAATATTCGACTGCTTCAGTAACTTATCTAATCTTTACTACAGTCATTATCTCTAAAATTCAAGGCATCCAGCTTGTCGTATTAGATATTTACATTTGATAAGAGTCAGTGTAAACAAAATTTTCTTACCAATTATTGTAAAACTGATGTCATTATTTATACAATTTTAACTCTTTGGGGAAACCTGTCCTCTAAATGGAAAATATAGTGTATCCGAATGACAAAAAATAAGCATACGTGCAAAAATAGGGAAAATAACAAGGATTTCCTCTTCCGCCTCGGACAATATTACCCTATAACGGCCCACTTTATTTATCACGGTTAATAATTAATTAAAAAAAAAACGATTAGGATAAAAAATTAGCGCATGCGACGATTTTTAGCTGCGCAGAAATTTCTTTTTCACGGACCAAATATGTTTATGAATACTCAGAAATTACGTAGTACTTATTCGTGAACTTGGCCTATATTTATTAAGAAGGCCTTGGACTTTGAAGCTTCATATTTTTTTAATTGTCTAATACAATAATTCTAACGTTTTGAATATCTGTTTTAAACAGATATTTAAACCAAATTTCTTTTCTGATGGATCATTTATTTTCATCTCAAAGATTATATCTTGTCACAATTAATTGACTTTGAACAACAATCGTTATAAACAAATAAACTTTTATCACAGTATAGAAGTGGGAGGAGTAGATGAGGAAAAATCAACAGCTTTTCGCTAATCAATCTATCGTATTCAGCAATATCCCTGTTTCTGTCAAGAATCCATCCATGCCCGAAGAGGACGAGACTTTCTGGAGAGAGATTTACGAGGTTCGACACAACTTGAAGAAAGATTGTGATCCCTTAGAGGCACGAAGAACTTCTCCGCTGCAGGGCCAAATTATATCAATGACTTCTGGAACTTTTTCCAGAAGAGAGGAGCGATTTACTAACAAAGTGGCTAGCAGAAAAGTGTAGCAGGCTTCCGGGAAAACGTGCTGAATGACAGTTGCCTCTGCAATAGATGCAGAATTCTGCAGTAGATATGTTTTTTAAATTATGTTACTGTTTTAAGAGAGCTACAGAGATCCACTATGTCAATTTGGTGACGGTTTAAACGTTGCTGACATAGTCATAGAGAACAACACAGGTTGTGCTGGTAGAATGCTGCGTCTTTGCTGATGCACCTGACGACGAGCAGGTACCTGTGACATCCCTTTACGCCTTTCTTTGAGCCGCGTTGTACATACATCTGTCGCTACACAACTCCGCTTGTCCCAACAATCCTGTAATTTAGGATGACTCTAAATATCTTGTGCAGCGGATTTAGACAAGCCATTGGCCTGTAATTCTTGCTGTCAGATAAGTTGCCCCTTTTCGAAAGGAGTACTAAGCGTCCTGTCACCAAACACTGCGGAATAGGCTTTTCCAACTTTCAATAAGACGTAGAAATGCCTTTCTATATGCTTCTTAAAGCTACTTATATTCTCTATGTCTTTATTCAGTGGATGCTGAACTTCGTAAACGTATCTCCAAAATGCCTGGACCTTATCTGGTTCAAGCGTGTTGTCAACAGTAACTGGATGGTGTCGGAAGATTCGGGAAGGGTCAGAGAAGAACTGTTGATTTTCTCTTACCTAACTATCCCACTGCTCGAGACATCTCCTATCGTCAGTCAGCAACCTATTCTATCGCACATGTGCTGTCTGAAAGTCAGCAGCTTGGACTTGTTGAGTTGATGAAGGATCCTTAGTTGGCACTCGAACTGTCGACTTTACAAGCGAATTACTCTAAAACTCTTTGCGATTGGAATACGTTTGCCTACTGGACATTCAGCGATTTCTTCCGTGGTTAATTCTTCAACCGCGCCGCTGTGCATGTTTATTTTCCCCCGCTTAGACCTTAAAAGATCAGGTACATATATTCCGCGAAAACCTGTTTGTCTGTTTGCAGATTTGTATAATATTGCACAGACGTCACCATTGGACGTTGATAATACTATTTGTTCTTCGGTTGGCATGGGCATAAGGAGACTACCTTTAGTTTTCAATTTAATTGCTTTATCGGGAGGAAAAACGTATCTTCGAAGTTCAAATATCCGGTGCGGATTCTTGTGCGGAATCAGCCTAATAAATCCAAGTTCTTCAAGTTTAAATCCAAGTACGCGAGGAAAAGTTCTATTGAGAGGAGGAGACCGGGACCTGGCACGAAGAGGAGGCTCGGCAGGTGGAGAACTGGCAGAAGAATGAG
>CAKNWW010346783.1:1630-14548 GCA_932074435.1 Andricus kollari
GGGAAAATAGAGTGATTTTTCAATAAAATAGAAGAATAATACAGCAATAAATTATTTAAAATAACATTAATGTAGATACCATATTCCTGAGATTTCAAGTCGAAATATATTACATTTTCAACAAAAAAGTGAAATTTTGAACCAAATAATCGAATTTTCAAACAAAAAAATTAAACTTCAACCCAAACAGCTGCATATTCAACCAAATGTTGGAATGTTTAAGCCAAAAAGACGAATCATTTAGAAGACAGTTGAATCTGCAACCAAGAAAGATGAATTTTCAAACCAAGAATGAAATAAGAGACTTTTTAATTTAAAAGAAATAACTTTGAACCAAAAATAGTAGGATTGTCTTATTGGGTTCTAATATTCAGTTCGCATTTGAACGAAGAAGCGAGAAAAAGGGGAATTTTCTTTAATTTTCTCGATGCTAGTTTAGGAGATATTCGCGTTCTTGTAATCCAAGATAAAAAATACAGATTTTGAATTTGGTAACATTATACTTTTATGTCCCCGAAATGACCGGAAGTGGGTCAATTTTATATTTGAATACAAAATATATAACATGTTGTTACGAAACACTTAGGGTATCCCTAAATTATAACTTTATAATGCCAATTATCAGTAATAAATTATATGAATTAAAGTGACCTTTTAATTCCAAAAATGTATTTTTTCCAAAGATCGAAACGATATTTATTGCAGAAGTAAAAACAAAATTTAAAAATTCCCGACTTTTTCCCAGTGCTCAAAATTCTAGGCTAATTCCTGGTTTTCCCTGTAAGTGGCCACCCTGAATTTGCTTCTTCATTTTATGAACAAGTCGATCAATTCTTGACGGTAGTGTAAATTAAAATAAATTGTAATAAAATCTTAATAGTAAAGCAGGTCCGTAAAATGTTATTTCCCTTTGTGGGGAAATTGAATATCAACAATAGAATAATAATGCTGTCAGTTGCAGCAGACGTGGGATGAAATAGAAATGAATTATGATTGTGTTATTTGTTTCTGCTTACCTTCGAGCGGTGAATGGTTGTAGAGAAGCAAGAGGTGGTGCGTGGGCAAACATTGCGATCAGAAGAACCCCAGTAATCAGGACGAGAAAGAGGAGGATTCGCCTCATCCACCCGCTGGGCACCCCACCCACCATTCTCGCGAACCTTTTCAAAAAAACATTTTAAAAACTTTACTTAAATAATCATATATAGAAAATTAATATAAAAATCAAATTTCCTCAAAAAACTCAGTTTCAAACGAAGGGCAATCATTCCATTTCAAAGCCTAAGTCAAACCAATTTCTAGAAAATTTATGCTTACATTTTATTATCATTTTCGAGAATATTTTTAATTCTCTGAATTGAAAAATTTTGTTGGAGATCTAAACCTTCAATTTCATTCATTTTTTATCGTCTTGCTTTTATCAGATCGAATGAATTTCAAATCAGGCAGGTTCTACATTTTAAGTCGCAAAATCTCTCAGCGAAGAAATATGTCATTTTTTAGAGAAAATTAGGTGACGTATTTTTCCAATTTATGAAAAAAAATTGTCACGAAGTTACAAGTATTTTAATTTAGAAGTCTATTTAAAAAAAATTCATATTTTATTTAAACTTCTATATTTTTTATCTATAATTGAGATATTCCAATTCTCTTTACGGATTCTGATGAGTTTTACCGTCCTCTTTGGAAGTCCGTCAGCAAAGATAAGTTCAAAATTAACAAACTGGCGAGCATTTGTTTCAAAATATAAAAAGTCAATTTTAACAAAAAAACCCAAACTTATAATGTTAGCCTACATAAAACTTTCTTGAACTGTTTCCGTTTTAAGAAGATATAGCGAAAGTAGAGTAAATTTCAATTTTTTTTCAAATTGAAATTATATCTATTATAATGAACACTTGTTATGTTCTTGGGATCTCCAAATATTTGCTTGCATGGTGCCATATGCCATATGTTTAAAGTTGGAACAAAAATGTTTGAAAAATTTAAATATTTTTTCTGCTGAAATATTTTTGTAAAATATATGAAATAAGTAATCATGAGGATTTTTTAAATAAAATTTATTTAAAATATACGTGTGATTCTCCAAAATTGGACCATTTCTAGTCTCAACCATTTTTTACATTTTCTTTTATTAATAATTTTTTTCGAAATATATCTCAAAAAAGTGCTCATATCAATTTCTAAATAATACTTTAAAAATTTTCATTTTCAAGATTCACAGACATTACTTATATTGAGTTGAAAAAAATAATAATCAAGAAGAGGTTTTAGTATTTTAGAGTTAAAGTTTTTAAATATCACTTCAAAATCGCGGCACTGCAAACAATGCAAAACTGCGACCTTGCTATTTTATGATGAAACTCGAAACTAATTATTCATACTAATCATAATGGGGACTAAAATTGTTAATTTTATACTTACGGAGATTTTAGTATGTTTCAAAATCAATTTATCACCGTTGATTACAAATAACATGAATAAATCGTGATAATAGTCATTTTTCCCATATTTTAAAATATTTTTACCTGCTCTGCATATATTTTTAAAAGATTTTTGAAATTTAAATTTTTTAGACTGGGCTGTTCATCCCAATAAAATTGGTGGATTTTGAAAAGTGTCGTTCCAAAAATTCGGGACGGAACTTCTGAAACATTTTTGACTACTCATAATGAATTTCGGGACACCGAGACACATCGTAGTTTTTACTATTAAAATTTGCACTATTTTTGCAATATCTTCTTAAATAACTGACAAAATATCTTAATCCTGGCTTCTTTTATAAAGAATTCTGATAGATTTCAACCTATTAAAGAGACATTTTAACTCTCATAAAATTAACATATAAAAAAGTTAAGCAATCATCGTAAAACTTTTATGGTATCATATACGATACGTGAATCAATCAGATTTTCCTCACTCTGATTCTCGACTGAACAATAGAAAAAGATAGATTTTACGATTGAAGAAAAAAATTCCCGATCCTGAATAAAATTTCCGGGGTTCTCCCGGATAAATAAAATGTTCTATGTTTTCCCGATTTCCCGGTCCACAAAACATTTTGGACATACCTTGAGGATGAATTATTTATTACTCAAACCTAATTATCAAGAACACCATTGCCAAAAATATTAGAAAACTGTTACTGTATTTTTTGTCTGACCAGGGAACTTTCGTATCAGGTGTCCACCTCAGATTTAGTTCTTCTTGATCTATGTTGAAGTACTTAAAAAAGTAAGCGACACGAATTGTTTCTTTTCTGTGAACCTTTTTTCGGAAGGGGTACAAGTAAAGGACAATATCGACAAAAAATAAAGAACTGCAAGTGCGGGAAGCTATACTGTTGTAAGACTTTTATGGTCGTGGAAGTGGGTTCGGATGGGCCGAAAATAAATCTTATCACCTACTTTGCGAATAAATAAAGATGCTGGTCATTCATATTTAAAATCCGGCGATGTGGATGGACACAAAAAAGTAATATATGTGCTTGTGAAGAGTGAAATCGAATTCTGGATTCACGGAATCAAGGCTGAGAGTAAGGCAAATAAAAAATTATTTATCAAATATTTATACTCTGATGGCTTTAATGAGAACGAAATCATATCTGACATTAAAAACAGATATAAATTCGAGCCAAGAAGGGCAATTCAATTGGAAAGCAAACGTTCCTTGCTCTTAAGTTTTGATAAAACTATTCCAACATCGGATATCAAAGGTATTACAAATATCCTTTGCCAGGAATTTAAAGTAATTAATTATAAAACCAAAAGCACGGCTGTCACACAGTGCAAAAATTGCTACCGTTTCGGGCATGTGAAGGCTCACTGCGGAAGGAAACAAATTTTACCCACGATTCCAAAAACGGCTAAAGGAACAACAATGGAGTTCTGCCTCAACTGTCTACAAGAAGGACATGGAGCAAATAAATCAATTTGTCCATGGAGTTTAAACCTGATTATCTCAGGAATTTTAGCCTGATTATCTCGAGTGTTCATTTAATCATATAACTTTATTATGTCTTGTCCTTCTCCTACCTGCATATATATTCATAAGAGTAAGAGAGACGAGAGACGGAAATTTAAATTAATAAATGAAACCTGAAAAACATGAAAGTTTATCTATAAAATCCATCAATTCTTAAAGCATCTTTATTATTTTGAATAAAGGATGCCTCAGACATGATTGCATATGATATGAATAAAAACTTTGACAACAGATTACTTTGAGCACGAGAGAGTAAGGAAACGGCATCACTGCACTGAATTAAAACATTTTGAACACTGGAAAATTTAGAAAACAATATAAATGCGTGGGATAAATCTTGCATCTTGGTATCGAATTTGACGTTCAAAATCAGAGCGAAAACGTCAGTCGCTCCAAAAATGCGTTTCGGGTGTCGGGTTTGTTCGCTCGGTGTTCGGTAGAGGTCGTGAAGCAGCCACTTCTGTTTGACATTCTGGAGTGTCGATTTGACTATACTGATAGTGAGTCTAAATCACCCGTGGATGTTCAGACCATAAAATTATGGTCTGTCTGACTATGAAGAAAATATTGTGGATGGTCCTTGGTACTATCTAGAAGATCAAACTGACCATCTAAATTTTGACACTTCAATTTTGACTATCCATTTTTCTCCGTGCATACATCAAGAACTGGAAGAAGCACAACATGATTTACTACCCGAAAAATCGAAGGATAAATATTTCTCTTCGAGAAATTTGACACGTGGAGAAAACAAAAGAAAACAGAAGAATTTTCGGACAGTGATCATCATCATTATCAAAAAAGCATTCATTTCATAGGACGTTCTCGCACCATTTCGGTGAAGGGCTATCTAACGCTCACTTTTCAGAGCGCCCTATAGCCTTATAACATGCAGATTTTGAATAAAATATCTTACATCACTTGTAGGGTTACTTACGTCATCACGTGGAATTCAATGTTCGCAAGGACGTGCCTAACCCTACTTGTATTAATTATGAATTATAAATGATTTTATAATTTGTTGTAAACATAATATTTCTAAAAGAAAAGTCAAAAGTTTTTTTTTTTGCTACAGTAAAAGAGCAATTTATCATTTTTCGACGACTAGTACAAAACGAAGAAAACCCTTCTCGGCGAGCCGGAAATTGACCTCTGGAGTCCATTTATCGATTTTTTAATGTGTGCAATGTATGTGAAGCAAAAATGGTTCTTGATGTAAATGCATATAATTTAAACTTAATCCCACAGAAATGACAAATTTTACATTCTGAAAATATATGAAATATTTCTTGTCTATTTTTTACTAATTTGTAAAATAAAAGTTTTAAATACGAATTAAATTCATGATTTAACTAATTTATTATTTATCAAATAGGAAATTTTTTCGAACGTTAGAAAAATGGTCAAGTTTCCACATATATCCGGATTGATTGAAGCATCCGAGCGTAAATAAGAGGAATGTATTGAAAGGTTCGAGAGTCGATTGCAGACATATGATGAAGGGGGACTTTTCAATGAATTATTGATGTGAATCGAGGATTCTGATACGACCCTCGAAAATCACAAGAAAATTAGAAGAGCACTAACACAAAAATATATCACTGAATAAGCTTTGATATTACTTTGTGCTTTTTTATTTTTCTTCAATCAAATACATATATTTCTTAATCATTTCATTTTTTTTTATTTAAATCATTTACTTTACTAGAAATCAGAGTAATGATTCACGTATTGGGAACATTATGTAATTCTGAGTAATTACCGTTCGTCGCCATTGTACGGTCATTGATTTCTGTAGTGACCCTACCATTGCTCTTTTTATAGAAACGGTATCTAATATTTAATGAAGCGGCGACGGCAATTTTAGCTTGAACGGTACTCTAATATATGTGTCTATGTTTCCGAAATTCTGAAATTTTTACGAGCTATTTTAGAAAAAGTTGACTAACAACGGATCTTTCGCAGGTGTGCAACTCCGATTTTATTCTCCTTGACGTACAGGGTGGTTTTTTTAACTTGAGACATCGAAATATCTTAAAATCATACGCATCCTATGAAAAAAATATCCGTAATAAAAGCTTTTTATTTTCGATGGGGAAAAGCGGCTTTGAACAAAATTTACCCCACCCCACAGGAGACATTGGGGGTGGGCTTTTTTTCGCGAAGCGAAAAACAGTTTTCGAATAAAACTTACGTATTTCATGCAGGAGAATCTGAATCTGTGATAAAAAATTGGGGTTCCCATTTGAAATTACAAAGTTACCCCGCCTTCTGGGGGGGGGGGGGTACATTTGTTTAAAGTCGCTTTTCCCCCTTGAAAAAAAAAAGTTTTTATTCGGATATTTTTTCATAGGATGCGTGTTTCTTGAGATATTTTGATGTCTCAAGTTTAAAAAAACACCCTGTATAATGATTCTATCAAATTTTGTGTACTTACTCTATTGTTTTTCCTGGTAACGCTGGTGTATTTCTTATTTTATGTTACATATCTTAATTCTAAACAGTGGGTAGTGTGTCAACAATGGTACGATCCCATTTTACCTAGGTCTTCTTTTCGATGATCTCTCTGTAACCTTTGTCCTGCTGTTTCTTAATGAACTTTCCATGAAGTTCGAACTGCCGCTTGTGAAAGGGTGTCTTAGTTAATCATGTCCCCGAGTTCTTTTGTTGGTAATGAAGATGGACTTTTGCGACTTATGTGTTTCCGTATTCGAGTATTGGTCGAATACATGAATTATGAGAAGTTTAACTCCTTCATCAATATGGCTGTGCCAACCAATGATTGGGTTAAGCAGAGAGGCTACTCGACCGGCTTTTGAGCAAGCCTCGTCCACGTGTGATTTCATCGAGAGTGTTTTGTCCAGTATTACTCCCAAGTATTTCATTTGGTTCTGCAGATTGATCCTGCTACTTCCAACCTGCAGATGTGTAAGACGATGTCTTGTTTGCGTAAAAATAATTGCTTCTGTCTTGAACATTATCAGCGTACTGTGATATAATTGTGTTTGGTATGATTTTAGGTGGTAGGTCGGCCATATATAAGTTGAAAATAACTGGTCCAAGCACAGATCCCTGTAGTACACCGTGTGGCACTTGATGTATTCTGCCGATGCTGCCAAGGTTTTTTCCAGCGACAGCCCTGTATTGAAGGTAGTTTCCAATCATTTGTATAATATTTGTCGGCATTTGCAGTTCATCCATCTTAATGAGAAGTTCGCTGCGGTTTATGAAGTCAAATGCTTTTGTAAGGTCTGTGCTGATAACCGAAATTGAGCTGCCGTTTTTTATTCCTTCTGTTATGTGATTAAGTGTTCTCAGTGCTTGGGTATGTGTGCCTTTTCCCTTGCAGGAGCCGTGCTGAAATGGAGGGATCACTTTCTTGCTTTCATTCTGCATCCTGACCGGAATGCGTTTTTCTAGAACTTTGTCCATGGTGTTAGGCAAAGTTATTAGTCTTTAGGATTCGGGCTTATCAGCATCCTTGCCTTTCTTGTGTAGAAAAATGCAATGACCCAGCTTCCATTTTTCTGGGAAACAGCCGGTGTTTAGACATCAGTTACAAATTTTTACCAATCTGTTTTTAGTGAGCGGGCCCATATTTTTTAACTGTTGTATCATAATCCCGTCTGGGCCTGGCGCTATCTTATTTTTAAAGGTTCCCTTGATTTTTTCTACCTCAACTACGTCGTCGGCTTCTTTCAGAGTTTGAAACGGTGTGTTGATAAGTTCATTTGGTTGTTTGCTTGTGATCACTGCTTATTTTACTATTGCTGAATATACGAGCTTGTCAATCGTTTCTTTAACTGTGGTTGTCCCAGGAAAGACGGGTAAAACTGTGTCAGGGTTTTAAAGCGGTTTTCGTATCACCCACAGTTTTCGTCTATGATCGTCGGTATTGTTTAGTGTTGCTGTCTAAAGTTTTTCATTCCAATCTGCTAGCGAGGATTCCACATCTTTTATGGCCTTTTCATACTCCATTCCAATTCTCCCCGAGCTCCTGTGCAGCAGCCTCGAGGGCTCAGCGCAGCGCCATAGATTTGAGCCCCAACTCACTGCCTGATTTACAATCTTGCCTCTTGTGTTTATGGTATTGGAACCAAGAACTGGATGCCTTGTGTTATAATCACCCACCAAAATCGTGTTGGGTTTTGATGTCAAATATTTATGGATTTTTTCTGCTCTTTCATTTCTACCTCTTATCGGTATATAGATTCCAAACAGATCGAATTTTTCCTTGTTTGCTGTGAAAGCGGTTGTGCCGCAGATTTCAATGTACTCGCTTATATTTTTTAAATCGAACTTGTTTATTACCTTACCGTTCCATTTTTTGTGGTTTGCAACGTACAAGTTTGTCCCAAGATATCTGTCAAATTTAACAGAGATCTTGAAAAACCCCTGAATGTTGTTTTTGGCTTTAGTCTGTGAATGTCACTGATGTTACAGTGTAAGATCTTAAGATTGGCCATTGATAATAGTTTAAAAAAATGTATGAGTAGTCAAGAATTTTTTCTTGATAGCTAATTTGATTGTCAAAGAGATCAGTATAAATTTTTGCTATTTGCTGGCAATGCCTTACCGCCTCGAAATCCATTTTAGTCACTATTTCGTCTAATGCAGTATCGATGGCTCCTTCATAAATGTCCTTCGTAATTGTCGCCCCTTTTTTGTTTCAACAACGCTCGCACGGTTCGGTTGAATATTTCTTTCCTTAGGTTTCTGCCGTTCTACTACCACATTTTAAGCTTGAGTTACTCGGTTAGATTTGTTGTTTCTGTTGAAATTCTTCCTCGTTTGTTGATTTCGTTTGATTTCCTATTGGAACAGTAGGATTGTCAACTTGACACTCTGGGATAGTGAAGTTAACCGTCAAATTTTGACACTCCACGGATGGTACGCTACACCATCCCGGGGGCTGTCCCATAGTTAAAACTCAAATATAGTCAGGCTGACACTCTAGATGTTCAGACTGACTAGCCATTTTTCTCCGTGTGTTCAGTGGTTATTTTGTTCATGATTTTGAGTGCAGAAAGATTTACAATTATAGCATTTCGCGACGTAATTGCAGATAATTGAAGATTCCACAGATTATATTGTTTTAGATGAAAATATACTATTGAAGTGGCAGTCACCTGTTTGGGTTGTGATTGGTAATCTCGTATGGCGCGA
Source organism: Andricus kollari (assembly GCA_932074435.1). Taxonomy (NCBI): domain Eukaryota; kingdom Metazoa; phylum Arthropoda; class Insecta; order Hymenoptera; family Cynipidae; genus Andricus; species Andricus kollari. The sequence goes on from CAKNWW010346783.1 coordinate 10,781, forward strand.
AATTTTTAAAGTGGTTCGGTGCGAGGTAGAGTTTTGTGTCTACAGTACGGTTAGAGAATACATTGTGCGTTATACAGTGGCCATTTCTATGGGTCCTAAAAGAAACTACGCAACTCGCGGCAACAGATAGAAAATACGTATCTAGCGCACTCTATACTAAGTATATAAAAATGTATACATACTTGTATAGTGTGCCAAATACGCATTTTCTACCAGTCGCCGCGAGTTTCGTAGTTTCTTTTAGGACCCATCGATTTGTGGAACTAGTAATCTGTCAGTAGCTGACACCGTTCGATAAAGGGCTATCTAACGTTCACTTTTCAAGGGGCGTTATAAGCTCATAACATGGTGGTTTCGAATAAAATTGTTTGTATTAATTTATTTCCTAGATATTAAAAAAAAAAAATAGTTTGATTACAAAATATGATTGCAATTGTCTCTGATTGCGAATGTTATTCAAATATCTTTTGCTCACGACTGAAAGCTTTCAATTTAATGTTACTCAAAGACGGTAGAAAGCAGTATATTTTTTTGTGAATTTTTCAAGTTTAACAGTTTTTTGCAGAATTTAAAACGGTTCAACATGTTCGTAACTCACGGTAATGGTCGTTACACCATTATGAATGATTGATTTATTTATAATTAACTTATAGAATTTAAAAGTATTTCAAGGGATTTCTACAGATTTAAAAAATTTCACGGATATAAAGGAAATAAATTGTTTAGTTTTGTTGATTTGACTTTTTAGTATTTAAGATTTCTAAATTAGACAATTTCGTTATTTTTTATATTTCCTATTACAAATTCTAAATTCCAAATAATTGTCAAGATTTTAAGTTATTTTACAGAATCTCCAATTATTTCAAAGGATATTTGGGATTTTAAAGATTTTAAGCTATCTTAACAGACTCCAAAGAATTTAAGCACGATTTTAAGTTATTTCTAGATTTATATCGAATTAATACAAACACTTGTTTTGCAAATGGTATTTGATATACAAATTATTACTAATACAACTGAAATAAAAATAGATCTCAACCTATCCAAGTAAATAAAAAAGGGATTCTATTCCGAAAGTCGTAGACTTTTATTATCAGTAAATATGAAGTTGATTCTCAATTCTTTATTCTTGATTCTTCCTGTATGAGCCACTTTTTACTATACTTTTCATAGATCGCACGTGATTATATTTAGCTATAACAGAGCCATTGTGAAGAAATGACTTTCTTTTTATAGCACTCGCACGATACCAATTTGCTACTTTTAGGTTTATTTCTAACCAATCCCAGTATCGAGCGTCATGATACCTGGCAGGTTTACTGAGGGTAAACAGATTAATTCTATATCTAAACTAGAATTCTGGAGTCGGCCAATGAACGACCAGGAAATAAGAGCATTGACCAATCTGAAGCAGAATTTGAAAGACACTTTTTTGTGGACTACTAGTGCAGAATAATTTAATAGATTTTAATATAATTATGTTTGTAAATATATTATGGGTATATATGTTCAGTATTTTCATTATGATGGAAATGAAGAACAGCCAGAGAAGTGACGATTGAGTACGTGACCTTAAATTCTACCCTCAAAGCAAATAAACTCTTAGCATTATCCTTTATTCTGAATGCTTTCAGGGTTTTGAATATCCCACGCTAAACGTCACAAGCGTGACGTAAATGCAGGATCTTTATTCAAAATGTTGGTTATTTATAGAACCAGAGAGAATATTTATATTAAATGTATTTTTTACAACAAATAATATAATAGTTAGGATTTTACATTAATTTAGTTTGTAGTGAAAGCGATGGAAGTTTTTTAATTTAATCAGTTTAATAGAGTCGTCACGTAATTATTTTTAAAGTTAAAATTGTTCAGGCATATGCATAATTTAACTTCAGTATAAGATTTATATTATTCTCAATTTGAAAAATGGTGCATTAATGCAATTTCTATAATTCAGAAAGGATGAAAATTACCTTGAATTCTTTGGAATTCATCGTATAATCTCTGGGAATATTTATAATTCTTTAGGATTTAATTAAGTTGTCATTAAAATATGCCGGAAGAGAAAATTAAAATCCGAAATAATTTGCCAGAAGGCAATGCTAGACATAAAGATTATTGAACTTTGAAAACCGTTTTTTGACTTTTCCTAATTAATAGGACGTTGAATTTTTACAAGTTTAAAAATTTAAATGATCGGTGGCAATGCAGAATTCGATAACCATCAAAGTCGGCATTTTTCAGGAACATTCTGTAACACGAAATCACCGTTTAAAGATAGAACAAAAGTCCGCTTCCGAGCTGACGTGTTGCTGAATTGAGGCCAAAAGTTTGATTCAAAAAAGTTATCCAGTTTCGAGACAATAGATGTGGAGGTTGAATATCTCAAAGTGACACTAACCACAAATTGGATTGCAATAAGAAATGTAATCTTCAGTTGCAATAAAAAATAAAAACCTACTCCTGAGGTATTGCGTATCTGAATGCGGGTAAAAAAGGTTTCATCTTACAAAGTTAGCCAATGTCGAGTAAAACGTCCATGAATGTTGAACTTAAAATTTTACAGGTTTTAAAAATCGTCGTTCTGTAGCGATTAAAAATCGAATTTTCAATGTTTTACAAAATTAAAACTTGCTATGCTAAAATAGTACGCTGAAATTCTAACTAATGCTTGAATAAAATTTTGTTGTATTACTATATAAAAACAGGAAAATTATAATAAAATCCTTTTAACACAATTTTTATTTGAATCTTCAAGAATTTTGTATGATCCCAGTGGGCACAAAAACATTAACGTACTGAGAACGTTCGAAAGACGTTCCTAGGACATTTGTGTCAGTCCAATTGATGTCCTAAAGACGTTTTCTATGACATTTTCTATTTGGAAATTTTAGAATTTTAATCATTATTTAAACGTTTATTAATTTTAAATGGTTCTTTCCAATCGTTGAATCGGGACTGCTATAATTTCTATTCTTCCATTTCATGCGCTTTGAACTTCACATTGCATACATTAGTACGATTTTATTTAAATAATTACTGTAACATTTTAAACACTTAACATGACAAATGAGTGACTTGCTGAATGTTTCAAAAATTAATATTGTTCAATTTCAATTGATAAGGGTTTTAATTTTAAAATATACAAAATAGCACGCCACGAAATTTTTTAAATGGTAAATTTTAAAAATTTGAAGTTTAAAAATTAAAATTGTTCAATCCTAAACGCTTCCAAATTCAAATTCTTAAACTTTGAAATTGAAGTTGGAAAGTTTTCAATATTAAAAGTTCTCAATTCAAAATATTATTGAATCGTAAGTACCAAATTTTGGAAGTTTCTTCTGAAACTTTTCATTTATTTACGTAAAGAGAATTTTTACGCTTGGTATACAAAAGCCACATATTAATTAATAATGAATAGTCCACCTCTTACGTCAAGCCTTTTAATTATAACACATGTCCCCACACGGAAAAAAAAAGTTCTTTAAACTTTCATGAATTATTTCAAGAGTCGGGGATGAGAGCGAACCTTTAACAAATGTTCTATATTCTATATAACTTTCATGATTTAATGTAGAACAAATCTAGGTTAACACTACAAGAGTTCTGTAAACTTTATATTCAACTCCGGTTTAAAAAAGTGCAATAAAATATATAGTGAAATTCATTGGAAAATATTAAAGACTTTCGTAGAAATCACAATGGAGGTATTGAGAGTTTGTAATCACATCATTATAAGGTTTAAATACCTCAATTCAGTCAAAT
>CAKNWW010346786.1:0-12628 GCA_932074435.1 Andricus kollari
GGGCAGCGTAACCTTCTGGATGCATAGGCGGGATGAAAACGGTTGGGAAACTGCGACACGAAAGCTCGGTGTCAAGGAAGACAACTTCTTATAATATAAAACCGGCTTCAGAACCCTTACAGGTGACGTGGAATTATAGAAGGAAATGAAGAAGCGGATAAACTGGCGAGAGAGGGAACAGTGCAAGATTCCGTACAAGGAACGAGCACCTTCTATACATAAATGTTAAGTTTTCATCATAAGGGCCCTCCACCTCCACAACAAGAGATGTCTCTAAAGATAAAAATCATGAAGAACTTTTGGAAGAATTGAAAAGTCAAGAACCTTGAAGAGAATTTTATGCTGGAGTATTCATCCTCAGAGTGGACAGCATCCTAAATGCTTTGAAAGAACCTAGAAGATCACTGCAGGAGACTGACGACTTGAATAAAACATATCACCTAAAGGTCCATACAAACTTAGGCTGTTTAAATGTCGTAGCAGCTAAGCGACAAAACAGCGTGCGTTTTACGGGCGTTCCCGAAGAAATTAATTCTCATCAGATAAAGGAGCCTATATCAAAATTGCTCTCACCGGTTTCAAAACTTAAACTTGAGGTACCCTATATAGAACCACATACACACCAAAACGAAAAAGAAGGATCCTAAGAAATCTACAAGATAAAATGCGCGACTCCTTTGCCTCTATTCTCTGGGGTGGTAATACCTAGATCACTCTTTCTCATGGTAGAATTGAAAAGCCCCCTGAGGATTTAAGACAAGAAATAAGAATGAAATGTCACGAGTGTAGTAGGACGACACAAGGGCATGACAAAAACGTCTAGGCGCGTCCGAGAAAGATTTACATGGCCCTGACTGCGGGGCAAATTAAACAACTACGACCTCCGGGTATCGTCCTCAAACGAATGGATGCCTGGAGAGAACCTATATAGTTTTAACAAATTATATAAAACATTACGCGAACGATTATGATGACTGGGACATACTGCTCCCATTTTCCAAGTGTGTGTACAACACGTCGGTTCATGAAGTGACGGTGTTTTGTCGATTACAATTAGTTTTCGGAAAAACCGCACAGGTACACACCTGGAAACCTATAGCACCTACTCACATGACCTAATCCTCCGACTAGACGAGATTCAAAAAATTGCCGCAAAGAATCTAATTGCTTCAAAGGAATGATCAAAGAAGTACTATGATGAAAAGACTAGGCCGCTAAATGCGAAAGAGAATGATCTAGTATAGGCGGTGAAGGATGTACGCTATGAAAAATTTGATTTGCATAAAGCAACTGTATAATTATGATTATGAATTCACAATTTCTCCCATTTTATTCAAGGGGTAATAAAATTCACTACAAAATAACTTCAGTAGTTATTTTCAACAATAATCTATCAAGGACATACGGAATCATTTATTCCGAAATGATTCTATGGTATTGGACTAAAATGTTGGCCATCGTAACTTAAAAATAAGGGCGGTGAAAATATGGAAGCACATGCTGATGCTTTCTTTTATGTGTATGTACTGCTAGTACCCTTAGATAAATTCTATACGTTAATCAAATATAATTTTATTAAAGTTATAAATAAATTGTGATTGATAAATTTTAAATTAAGTAAATTAAAGAGTATATAAACCCAAGGTTTTTTCATAGGGGAAAAAAGAAGGACTGTTCAATTGACCTAATATGTACGGTCTGTGTCTTTGGATCCTGCTATGTGATGTATATGCAGCGACCGGCACTGGACCGAGCGAACATCTGTACCGGCTCCTTCCCAGCAGTACCGAAATCTACCTTCAAACATATGGACACAGAAACAAGTCTCTACTGGAGAACTGCAAAGTGACACTCGGTGAGGACTACATTAACACCTTCGACTCTTACCAATTGACTAGGAAACATCATGTAAAAAACATGGAACGTAGGAACAAAAACCTTCGTCCACAAAACCTACCGAAGAATGTCAGTCAACGGAGAGCATCTCCGATGCTGGGATTTCTGCCAGGAATAATAAGACCTGTTGCAGGACTTGTCACCTATGATGATGAGCAACTATCAGATGCAAAAGTCAACGAGGTGAATTATGCGAAAAAGAATGTATCTCACCTCATTGGGCAACAAACACATGTTTTAAAAGCTGATCTCGAGCAAATACATCCAAGAGAAGGAAATCAAGAAAAACTGTTTAATCAGTTTAAAGTTGATTCGAACATTAATGCATTAACGTTCAATCAAATTAGAAAATATGCGCCACAAATAAACTACACATACTTTAAATCAAGTACTGAGAATGATCGGAGCCGAAATGGATGGTTACACAAGATCAGCCAAACAACTCCTAGGTGCCATATACGACGCAAGACGAGCACAGCTACATCCCTGTCTGATAACCACCAACCAACAAGATGTCGTATATCGACATGTAAAGGACCATGTTCCTAAACTCATGTTTTCTACTCGAGGACCAACAGTCAGTGTCGAGAAATTGTCACAGTCATGAACAGTAAAATTTGCGAAAGTGAGCTGGTAATCCACACACCACAAGGTGGGATGGATTTACTCTCTCGACAGGGAGCAGTCAGCAGAATTAATCTGCCCAATGCAACTATTCATACAAATTTAGTTATCAAAATTCGAAATAGTCCAGCTAGGACTCATTTTTATGGGAGATCTAGAAGAAATTAGAGGCATTCAGTGGTCACAAGACATTCCGCAAAAATCATTGAATCCTTACTCGTGAGTCTTATATTGGATTAGGTTTATTAAGAACCCTGGGATTAATTTTTTTTTCTCTCAAATCTCAATAGTAATATTAGCCCATGTCGCTTGTATTAGCAACAAGCGATCTACGAGGTACAGTTTTAGTGCCGGCAAACCAATTACTCAAAATTTCAAAGAAGCTGACCGCGAACAACTCCATGACTGTAAGTTAAGATCCAAAAATATCTCCAAGAGCCACTAACACGAATGCAAACCAGATCCTTTGCAAAAAAATGATCCAGAAGTCTCCTGAAATAGCAGCCAATATTTCAAAAGTATCGAAGATGCTCCTGCCCAAGGTACAGCTACTGATGCAAACGATCCAACCCATGTGAAAGTGTAACATTAAAAAAAATTTCACACAAATGTACTATATTCTCTATATCAAGGTCGAACCACTACACAGCAGCAGCTAGGATAGAATATAGATTAAATTAATTTTGGGATATAATGACTAAGGCGATTATGTGAATAAAGAATTGAAGTTCACTACTAGGGCCGTATACGTCTATTCAAAGAGCGTCGAAGCCAACGATAGTTGAAGTCGCGACACGTTCCGAGAAGCTATCTCACAAGTTTATTACCTTCTTACATATCATAAATTTTACGGTGAGAAAATAATCAATTTAACTAGCATGGGAAAGGACTGTTCATTTCGACCCCGTTATCAAGGACAAGAAAAACAATTTCCAGGGTGCGTTTGTTACGTCTCTCATCATCCTTCCAATGTGAGCAATCGATGAGCGATCCATGTTTCCTTTCCAAATTTTCGCTTTACAATGCACATCCAATTAAACTTAGCAAAATGCTTGGAAAAATTCCCTACATCACCGACGCATGCATACCTTCAAGTCGGTCAAGCTCAGAATTCTCATCACAGTTCTTTACTACTTCTTGCAACGACGAGAAGTTCTTCGGAATCTGAAAAAACACGGTTTCTGATGCCCGTCTGCGCTCGACGCGGAACTGAGCTGGGCCGCGACTTCATTAATAATTAAATTTAGAAATTGGCCAGGAACGACCTTTTAGAACAGTAGTCCGCCCCGTCCCCTTATTTTTTAATGACCATCAACGGACGTCGCCGTTCAAACTGCACCAACGGACATGCGTTTCTAGCAAATTCAGACGAACCTGGACGGCATCGAATGACGGCATCATCGGACCTAATTTGAAAAAATTAATTGACTAAGACAAACAGATTTATGAACGGACGTATGACACTTTTAAATTTTTATTCGACGGCAGAGTGCGAATTTAAGAGACATAATGGCGTACAGGCGTGGAGCTATTTCGATTCAAAACCAGCAGATATCTTTTACCACCGTCAAGGATGTTTAGATTGTGCGAATCGGCTTACTGAACCCAGAATAGAGCACACGAATCGGTCCCACTGCAGTTGTCAGCCAAGTGCGACGGTCCAGGGAAAAGTGAATTTAAACAATTATATTCTTTCCCAAAAACGAGAAATCTAATCCTTTTCCACTCCTTCCTGCCCCCTGGTGAATGATGTGTGGCAGTAGCTATAAGTTAGGGTAAGTCAAATATGAATTCGCTTGTGTCTTCTTGAATCCCTTGGAATTTTACTATCTATTTTCTATTCCATTTTCTTTTTATTTGACCACATTAGACTTAAAAGAGTAATTAGAGCCCTTTCACAGGTTTTTCATATTGAAAATCATAATCTCTTACGGAAAAGTTCGTTATTTACATTAACATAAAATTTTCAAAAAGAGCAATTCAAATTGAAAATAAAAAAAAAATACAAGAAGGTTTTAATATTTTAATTTAATTTTGATCCAGCTTCAGGCTACAAGGATTACTATGTTTTTTTTTACAATTTTTTTATTGAGTTAATTATATATAGTCTGCTGTGAATCGCAATTTGCAACAACTTTCATAAAAATATGTGGGAAGATTGGGTATTATCTGCCTACATGACATTCCTTCATTTCATCTACTATCATATTCTTCACATCACCGCTTATTATATTTATTCTCATCCTCAAATGATTTTTATATGCTTTATATATTTCACAAAGAATCCCACTATACTTCAATATTGCAACAACGTCACCATTGGATGTTCATAACACAATATATTCTTGATTTGGCCTGATATAAATTTACCATTTCCTGCAAGCAAGTGAATTTCGTTATCGACGGGAAAATAGTATCTTCGAAACTCGACGTGCAGGTTCTGATTTGCCTCGGGAATAAGCCGAATATATCCAAGTAGTCCAAGTGCATCTTATAGCAATGGATAAGAAGGAGTTCTGCTCATAGGAGAACTGGACCTGGTACGAATATGATCCTACTGAGGAGAATTACGGGCAGCTGCATTTTGTATGGAAATGCTAATGCTAAGAAGAAGAACCAGGATAACGGTTGCCATTGGAATTCCATTCTGACTCTAGTGAATCGTAAGTTGCAAAAGCTTTAATAAAAGTGTCTAGCAAGATTGGGTGATTTTTGCCTACCGGACAACACCTTATTTCATCTGCAGTCAAATTATCAACTGCGCCACTTATTATATTTGTTTTTATTCGCGTATTATCTTCATCTGTTCTATATATTCCATGAAGAGTCCCACTATAATCCAATATTGCAAAAACGTCACCACTGGATGTTGATAATACAATATATTCTTGGTTCGGTTTAAGCACATAGTTCTTATGATCTATTCGCATTCGAATTGGTTCATAGGTAGGAAAAACGTATCTTCGAAATTCAAATCGCAGATTCTGGTTTGTGCAAGGAATAAGCCGAACATAGCCAAGTTGTTCTATTGCATATCCAAGTACTTTAACAGAAAGAGGCGTTTCCGGAGAGGACCTGGAGCTGGCATGAAGAGGAGGCTTCTGAGATGAAATCCGTTCAGGTGAATGTTGTCTGTCCGAAGATGAAGAGCCAGGGTTACGTCCGCTATAATTATTCGAGTGGGACTGTAGTGAATCGTAATTTGCAGAAGCTTTATGAAAACTTTGGGGGAAGATTGAGTGACGCGAGCCTACTGGACAATCTCGAATTTCATCTCGGGTCATATTATCAACTGTTCCGCTTATCATATTCAGTTTAATTCTCAATCTAGATCTACGTGACGTATATATTGCACGAAGAAACCCGCTATGCTCTAATATTGCAAAAATGTCACCATTGGATGCTGATACTACAATGTGTTCTTGGGCTGGAACGCCAATATACCTTCTTTCTTCGGTTCGCAATCTGATTGGTTTACCAGAAGGAAAAACGTATCTTCGAAATTCGAATCGTAAGTTCTGATTTGTGCGGGGAATAAGCCGAATGTATCCAAGTTGTCCAAGCGTATATCCAAGTACTATAGGTGAGGCATGAAGAAGAGGCTCCTGAGAAGAAGTCCGATCAGGTGAATGTTGTCTGTCAGTAGAAGAAGAATCAGGGTAACGTTCGCTATTACGTTTTCCTCCGGACTGTAGTGAATCGTCATTTGCTAAAGCTTTAATGAAGCTGTTGGGGAACATTGGGTGATTTGGGCCCACTGGACAATATTGCATTTCCTCTGTGGTCAAATATTCAACTTTGCCGTTTATCATATTTATTTTCACTCTCGTATGAGCACTATTTGTCCAATATATTCCACGAAGAACCCCGCTATGCTCTAATACTGCAAAAACATCACCATTGAATACTGATAAAACAATATGTTCTTGGGCTGGCACGGGAATATATTTTTTGTATCCTGCTCGCAATCTAATTGGATAACCAGCAGGAAAAACGTATCTTCGAAATTCGAATCGTAGATTCTGATTTGTGTGAGGAATAAGCCGAATGTATCCAAGTTGTCCAATTTCGTATCCAAGTACTTTAGGAGAAGGAGGCCAACCAGGAGGCGAACTGTCCCTGGCTCGAACTGCATGCTCCTCTGGAGCCTGAGGTATACGACAAGAAGAAGAAGAGCTACTGTGAACCGGGCGGGGTGTGTGAAGGCATTCTCTGCTTGACTGCGAACTTAACTCTGTGAAAAGAAACAGAGGATTCATGTCACCTAGAGTTCTTACAAACTTCATGGAATTTTTTCAAATTCTTTCAAATTCAAAAGAACATAAGTCCGATTATAAATGCGCGTTAGTCACTTCTAGATAATTTCAGTACCACAATTTTTCCCCCTGATTACATGATATCGTATATTATATAATATCGTGATGCCATCCGAGGATTCTTGGGTTTGTCTCGTCACATTCTTCCTCATCCCGTCCCATCCTTCCTTTTTAACCCCTCGCGTTTTCCGCGTAATGCGAGTGATGTGCGCTAGTAGAGCGGACAGCTTGCGGACGCGTTATTTTGCCATTCTCAAGCGCTAATGCTGATAAGCGTTCTTTAATGAATAGTTAAAGTCGAAATATGATTAAATATTATACTTTTTTGGCCGTTACTAATAAATTTGATATTAAACACGACTATGTCACGATTTTTCAAAGATTTAGCTTAACTCTGAATGTTATTTTGTTCTTATTTAAAATTTATTTTGCTAATTATAACGATGAAATATATGAAAGAGAAAGGTAACAAGATTGGTATATTTTTAATTCATTTTGAGTTTAAAGAATTCAGCACTGATTTAATTTTTCATATTTCAAGTTAGAATTATAAAATATTGTGGTGTATAATGTGTACGTTTGGTAAATAGAATATATTTGTCGGGACATTTAAAAATCGAAAGGGCGTACCTACTTGAATCACTTTGACTACTCCATATTGTTTAAATTTTATGAAATTTGAATGTGTAATAAGCAATAGATAAGACAGTAATAAGATTGATATAAACTCATAAGATCGACACACAATCTATTTTATCAAATATCGTGATTCGGAAATGCCTTAGCACTAAAAAGTTTCCTTTCGGGTCCCTCATGACGTTTATACCTTAAAGTTTATTCTTTTTCAATCTGCATAATATGCACAATTTTCACAATTTTTTCAAGAATTTCTATTTAAGTTCATATAGGGGAACTCTAATCTCTTATAGAGTCCTGAAAATGAAAGAAATATAGCAGCTCCAAAATTTATGCATAATTTGTCTAGCATAGAAGAACTTTCTTATATTCAGGATGTACCTAGGTATATAGGTATAGGGTAAGTAGGTATAGAGGTGTAGGGTATATATATTTTAGATTGGTCTAGAATTCTCGTGTTATCTATTCAAATAACACGTTCATTCCGCAACACTGCTCCGACCCAGGCTGCTGATCAATCTCTCTAGCGATCACCTCACGTGGAGAGTCTCACAAAATTGTTATGTGTGGCTCCCCACTTGGGCCTATTAGTATCCAAGGTCTTTGTTTCAGGCATCATTCACTCTACTCACATTCTTTTTATAAACTATTTGTCGCGAAAACTTTTCTGTCCTGGCATACTTCACTAGCTTCATTCACGTCCATGCATTTTTTTATGCAAGTTCTCCTGATTTTAAGGCTTCCTATGTCTCTTCGGATTATTGTCTCATTCACAGACTCTATCCATGCTTTCGGCGGTATACCTATGGGCCTTGTGCTATTTACTTTACCTTTATACAGCTGTTTGGTCAGTCGTTCATCTTTCATTCTTTCAAGATGTCCGAACCACCTTAAGTGGTTTCCTTCCCATTTATCAACTAGTGTCTCCCCTGCACCACATTCATTGAGGATTATCTCGTTTCGCACTTTGTCCATCAGTGTTTTCCCGCATATTATGCGCAGGGCTTTCATGCCAATGGCTTTAATTTTACACTTGTCCTTTTCTTGACATGTCCATGTCTCGCTACCGTTTAGTATAACCGGTACAATTAAAGCTTTATGTACGGTCATTTTAGTTTCTTTTGATTTCTTTTTATTTCTGAGAATGGACCCTGCTCTACCGGAAACCTTCTTACCCTCATTAATGCGCCTATATAACTCTCCATCTATTTTTCCGTCGCTTGTGAATAAGCTACCTAGATATACGTATTTGTCAACTTGGTCTAAACTCTCATCATTCAGGACAATGTTCCACATTGTTTTCTCACCTTTTAATATTATGTGCAGAGCTTCTAGACTTTTTTTCATTTTCAGGTGCTTCTACAAAAATTAATTTTTATTGCCGAAACACAACAAAAATATGAAAAAATGTTGTGCATTAGTCATATTATGCAGTTCAAGAAACAAAAATACCGTTTATGTTGTTTCCAAAACTACCATTAAAAAATTATTTTCTTTTATTTCAACTTCGCATCACATAGATTTTGCATTCATTAAAAGGCTTTCTGCAATTCACTAAGAAGTCCAAATATTTAAACATTTCACAAATATTTTGAATATTCTAATATTTTCAAATTATTACAAAAGATTTGGAAAATATTTCACAAATATTTCAATTAATTCCTAAAGTTTTCAAAAGATTAAAAAAAATTTCACAAAGATTTCAAGATTTCACATAGGTTTTGCACACTTTAAAATAGTTTAAGGGATCAGATTTCGACTTTAACTATTCATTGAGGAACGCTAATTAGCATTAGCGCGTCAGAGTGGCAAAAGAACGCTCCCGTGAGCTGTCCGCTCTGCTAGCGCACATATGTCGCATTCCTCGAAAAAACCGAGGCGAGGCACGAGAAAGGACGCCAGGAGATGAAGAAAAATGAGAGGCAGTAAAACGAGACGAGGAATGCCGAGAGACCAGGTAAGTCTCGTCTCTTCCAGTCTCATTCCTCGGGAATTCTCGCTCGGCGGCATCACTACTATTACGTCATAATTCTTGACGACTTAAATATACAAATCTCCATTATATGAATATAAGTTGGAAAGGGGGACTTTATGTTCGATCCACAGGCCTGAGAAATAGCCGTATTCGTGAATGTATTATATCAAATATGATAAAAATTATAGATATCTTATATTAGTATATTCACCAATAGAATTAAAGATGACCGCCAGAGTGAAAACGAAAGTATAGACCATCCACATTTTCGCAATGTCGAGGAAAAACTGATGAATGATTAAGTGAATAAGTAGGTTAACAAATGTAACTATAGAATATTCTATTGCATCACCAGAGTACAAATATATACGTAAGCAGTCGTTATCTCACATATATGTGAAATGACGACGTTATTAGTTTCGAGATTGTCCTTCGCAGATATAATTATTAAATTTTTATCGCAAATGAAAGGCATTGTGAAATAAAGAGCAAACAATAACATGATAAAATACGCGTGCTTTATTTTGTATTCTGCAAATAAAATCAAATATTCTAACGAAAAAAGAATAAAATCTTACAGTTTTGAACGTTTTCACCATCAATTATAAAAAAGTATACACGTAATAAGTGTGAGTAGAGGACAATAACCTTCCGTGACACATAAGATTTAAAAAGATGCTTACCTTAGTTTACTTTCAAAATAAAAGCACTATACACTTAATTTATTCAAAATCCTGTTCAAAAATGAAAAATTAATTTTTCCAAAAATAAAACCGGGCGCTGTAAGGAAACATATTAAAAAGGACAATCTTTGGGAAACGGCACTGGGCTAGGAGTGTGTGACTTTTTCGACTTATTTGAAAACAATCGACTTTTTGAAGGTTAAAGTTGAAATACTTTGTCAAAAATTAATTCTATTAATTGAAGATCTACATGTTTGGTTGAAAATCATTTTTAGTTAAAATTTGAACAATTTTGTTCTAAATTTACATATTTTGTTTTGAATTCCCCTTTTTTGGTAGTAAACTATTCTTTTTGATTAAAAATTCGAATACACGCTCAAAAATTTAACTACTTTGTTGAAATTACATTTCATCAATTGTGTGGAAAATTCTAGTTTTTTCGAATCTCTGACATTATATGCATCGATGACATTCGTAAATTGTGTAATCAATTCCAGAAAGTTATATCTTTTAATTATATACTGAACAAAATATTTTGTTTAAACAAGAATAATTGTTTTAACAATTTTTAATTTAATTGGTATATCGTCGGAAAGTTAGTTTTGACGAACACATTCTCATCACGTATCTTCTGCTTCGCACTCTATATTGTCAAAAATCTGAACTTTTCTATATTATGTTCAACACCATTAAATCAAATGTATATCATATTTATTTATGTGTCTCAAGCTGGTTCTTCTTATTCAGATTTTGCAAAATAATGTACAAACGTTTTTTTTATGATTACTTCAATATTTGCTCCTTATTTTGCACTAATTTGTATTCTCAGCTACCCTAAAAAATCTATCATTTCCATAATTTTGTATTATCACAATTCATAATATGTATTGGTATTGAAACATACGTATTTTCATTGTCTTGTTTTTATAATGATAAAAAAGGATGCATCCTATACATAATATGTTGTTATTATACATTTTGTTGCAACTTGTGTCGTTTCTCCTTAAATTAAATTTGTTCATTTTCAACATTATTTTTTTATGTATCAAACTGAAAATACGCATACTAGTGTAAACTGGTTCGAAGTAAATTTGTGGATATAATTTAGGCGAAAAAATGTTGTTAAACAAATAAAACAAAAACTACGCGTCCTATCAAAAAGTGATTAATAAAAAATTGGTAGATCTTTTTTGGGTGCAGGATTTTTCTATCTTCATCTTTTTTTTGTCTCTTGCATACATTTACCGCGAAATGGAATTTTTAATTTTCAATTATTTTTTGTGCGATCAAAATTTGAATTTTCGATTTTTCGACAAAATTCAAAAAGTTGTTATGATAATCTTGTAGGGCTTTCAAAAAGAAACTGTGGTCTCAGAATGTGCTCACTTTTTGGATTTTGATCCAAAATAGCTAGTTAATGAACTCGTTCTTTCTTTTCAGGACTTCAAAAAGTGTGCCAAAGCACAATCCAATCTGATCTATCTTTCGAAAATTATCGTGCCTACACGATACTACAGACGAAAGACAGATAGACAGACAGAAACCTTGTAAAAATCGTTTTTCTGACTCAAAAACGACTCAAAACTCAAAACGTCGACATTTGATTGAATCCGCGAAAGTAATTTTTCACATAATTCGAATCCTCGGTTCAGATTTGTGCAAGGAATAAGCCGAACATGTCGAAGTTGTCACTCTTTGGGTTAGAAATTATTACAAGATCAAGAAACTGCGTATTTAAAAACAATACCTCATTTCAGAACCTATTTTACAGGTGATAGATAGCATTTGATATGTTGAGATTTTGAAAGGATGAAGTTTCAAAAAGTTCTTGAGGATTATTCTCTATATTTTTGGGTTTCTGTCTGTAGTCTTTCTGTATTCTGTAGTCTGTAGTTACGATGACATTCGGAAAATGATCAGATTGGATTGATCTTTGGCACACTTTATAAGACCTGAAACAAATTCAAACAATTTATCTCTAAAACTTTTTCCGATAGAAAGTAAATTATCTTAGTTACAGCATTTTCAATATTCAAAAAAATAAAAGAAAATGGAAATGTTTGGCCAAACAGCGCACAATATGTGTTGGCGCGGACGGATTGTTTAATTGATTATTGCACCAGTTTTAAATTTTGTAAATAAAATAGTTTATTTCCCTGTATTTTACATTAGACCAAGTCAAAGAGAAGCGTGGTACAAAAATAGTGACTGCCCGAGTAGTACAAGTTGCTCTCGAGGTGATTAGCACGGAGGTCGAATTGTTCTAAGCTCTACTCGAAGGTTGACAGAGTCAACAGAGTGGGGTTGGTAGGGGTTTTTTGAGTCAGGTCAGGTAGGAGAGAAGGATGTATACTTTGGAAAGTTTGGTGATTTACTCAAGGCTGAACAAGGATCATATGGGTACAATATGGTCTTAGGAATTGAGCGATGCGGGTCCTGGCTATAATCATAAACTAAATTATCTAACTACTAAAATCCTTCAAATTCTGGAGACAGAT
>CAKNWW010346792.1:0-10088 GCA_932074435.1 Andricus kollari
GAGAAGTTAGGGGGTGGCGATTTCTACAAAAATTTAAGAAAGCAGGGGACAACTTGACCGGTGTATGGTGGGCTATATTGTACGCAAATTGGAATTTGGAAAGGTGTTGGTCCCATGTAACATGGTCCTTATCAATATATGAGACTATCATGGTTTTCAGGATTCTGTTAACTCCTTCCACGGGATTTGCTTGGAAGTGATGAGGAGAAGTTCTGGTGTGGGTAACGTTAAATTTCTGCGCTAGTCGATAGAAAATTTTGTTCGCAAATTCGGCCTCCTTATCAGTTAAAAGTACTTCGGGCGTTCCCAAGCGATTGATGATATTTTCAGGCAAAGCAGCCTCTTTTTTCTTACGCGTAGTTACGTGTAGGGTTAAGATTTCTACCCATTTCGTAAAAAAATATTGTATTACTAAGATGTAGTTAAATCTTAATTTACTACTAGGTAAAGGACTCATAACTTCTGCGGCCACAACTATCAAGGGTTCTTCTACGACGCGATGTCCCATTAAGCCTGCGGGTGCTTGTTGTCCTAATTTGCACATCTGAAAGATTATGCAACCCTTCACATATTTTTTGTGTCCCTAAAATAACCAGGCAAGTAATATTTAGCGGAAACACGCATATACATTTTTTGTGTACCTAGGTGGCCAGATTGCAGTTGGCCGTGAGCTCCTGATATCACAGATTTCTTTTTTCTGTCATTGGGTACTAGTTTCCGTTCGTTAGGCGTCTTCAACAAAGTCAGTAATAAAAGGGTTAGGTCAGTTGTTATATAGTTTATCGTTGGAAATTTTCACAAACGGGAATCTTTTAGGGAAATCGGATACGGCATTGAATCGTCGGGAATATTAATATGGGATGGGATCTCTAGTTAGTAATATTTCTTCGCGATTTTAGTGCTGAAAAATGCGAAATAGGGCATCAGGAACATGGTGGCAGGAACCTTTTCTGTGTATAATCTCAAATTCGTACTCTTGAAAGGATAACGACCATCTTGTTAGGCGACCGGTAGGGTTTTTCAGATTGTGTAACCACCGAAGGCTTCTGTGTCGTTGTATATTTTCGATCAGCATCTGACTGGCATACGAGATTACGTATTATTGGCCATCAACGCTTTGCGTTAAAACAGTTCCTAACCCGGTATTGCTCGCGTCCGTTTGCAATATAAAAGGGATCTCCGAATAAGGACACGCTAAAACGGATGCTTCAGATAAGAAATGTTTGATTTTCTCAAAAGCAGATTGCTGATCTTCTCCCCAAATCCAACGCTGCTTTTTCTGAAACAACAACGATAGAGTACTCGTTGAGGTCGCGTAATTTTTAATAAATCTACGGTACCTATATTATCCATTTTATCGGGATTGGTCTGTAAGACATTTTCATTTCCTAATGATCTTCATATTTTTTCAAATAGACACACTGGAAATTATTTTTTAAAGAACTTTGTGTGAAGTCGATAAATCACTCCTATACATGCTAAAGTTTATAACTTGTATACGATAAAAACGCTTTATTTACTTTCTAAAATAATAAGTGTGGATTGAAAATATTGCTGATGTAAGATCTCAAAATATTTCGTGTTTGTTATACTAATTATAGGAGCATTAGAACAATTAAGGATAACAATGTGAGTTATAAATTGTCACGCGCCTTGTTTGCGAAGAAGTAATGCTTAAACTAAACCCAGACCGGTGACTTATGTTTCTTTCAGATGTTTTATTTTATTCTGCGTATCTTTTTTATCTGTATATTAATTATATCAATTTCATTTACAATTTTGAGCGGTAAAAACTGAAATTGGGGTGAAAAAGATTAGATTGGAAAAATATATAGACAGAATTTGTTCACGCAAAAAAGAGCTACAAGTTTTTGATAATTATTTTTTTGCGCATTAAAAAAAGATCTAAAAATTTGTTAGCAATCACCTCTTCATAGAATGCGCAGTTTTTTGCTTTAATCGTAAGAAATAAAATTAAAAATAAAGGAATTCAATTTTTGGAAAAACCTCATAAGAGACAAAAATAAATCAGGACAAAAGTCCTGGTGACACAGCAAGACGCTATTCCCAGTACCAGTTCCGGTCCTATGTATTCACTGGCTGCGCCGCGTTTTGCTAACTGCTCCGCTTTTTCGTCGCCCTTGATCTCTGTGTGATTAGAAGCCCATATGAGAGCCATACTGTTTCTTTCTAGAAGTTGGTTTAATGCCTTTTTGTATTCCCAAACCAGTTCTGATGTTATGTCTGGTTTCCCTATTGCAGTTAGTGTCGCTCGGCTGTCCGAACAAATCGTAATCTTTCTGCCAGTAGTGTTTTCTTCTATCAGTGTTTCAACACAGCGGAGGACGGCCAGGACCTCCGCCTGAAATACAGCAGCATTTCGACCGAGTGGGATCCCTATCTTCTTCCCTATCTTGCTGTCCTTAATTCCTACTCCTGACCCATTTCTCCCCAGGAGCCATCTGTATACCAGGTTTCCCCTTGAAGGTACGGGTTACCATTTGCTTTCCACAGATCCCTGCTGCGAATACAGACGCGGAAAGCTTTGGCAAAGTTGAAGCGTTTTGTTATTTTATCCTGCCTCAGTTGTAGAATCAACAGTGCGCTGATATCACTTGGGAGCCTAGAGTGTCTAGTCCCCCGACCCATCTATTTGCTCTTGCCAGGCGGCCCATCGCTTGTGCTGGTCTGGCGGTTATCGCAACATGTAGGGATTCTTCAGAGAGCATGAATCCTATCGGTGCTGTGGACTTAATCATCATTACACAATTGGGAGTATCCCATCTGTTCACGTGGATAAAAATAAATCATTTCTTTCAACGAAGAAAAAAGACTAAAATTAAGAAATGAGAAAAACTTAGTTACGTAGACCCATATGCCCTGTCAAGGTGTAGGGGAAGCTTTCTATTCATTATTGATTCTACATGTCAATAGCTTCAATTTGAGCTGTCCCGGAAGAAAATCGGATTAGAAGAAAACCTCCTAGCATAGGAACCTTCTTATCCCTTAATTTATTCTCAAATTTCTTAATCCCTCACCGGAGATGAGAACGGTTTCCTGCAAAACCTTACGACATTAAACAAATGCGTAAGCACGTTTGAAGTATCACAAAAAAGCAGAACCAATTAATGACACTCTGTAAAGTCAGATTCCGATACATATAGGGGTTTAGTGACGAATTAGGAATGGGATAAAGATTTTATAATATTTCACGCCCGCAAAGTATTATTGAACAAGTGCGTAAACTTTGCTTAATTTTTGTCTCCAGTTTCGAAATCTGCATTAGTAAAAGTGTAAAATGTTGATCTTACACCTAACCCATCATTAGGCTTTTCAAATAAATATTGTCTTTCAGAAATTAAATAATGACAATAATTGAACTATATTAAATTTAGACATAGGGGTGCATCACGCTAGAAATCGGACGTACACTTCCCATAAAATCGGAATGAATCTCTTTATATTCCTAAACATTTATTAATCCCTATGGAATCCTTAAAATCCAATGAAACCGGTGAATTTTAGTAAAGAAATTTTATGAAATGCCAATCATTGTAATGAAATCCTTACAAATACGTTAAAATCTGTACAAGAGAAAATTTTCGTTATGAATTACAAATTTTATTTTAGGACAGGGAATTTCATTAAGAATTACAATTTTGTCAGGGAACAAGTAATTTTTTCAATGAAACGGAGACTTTGGAAAAGAATTTGTATTCTGATTCAGAAGAAGGGAATGAAAAAATCCCTCTTCTAAGTCTGTAATAAAATGTATTGCATAATCGTAATGTATATGACTTTTTTAACGCTTTAAATGGGCCGTTATAGTGGAGAATCTATAAATATCTTATGTAACCGACGTATGTCACTAAATCGTATAAGATTATACAATAAAAAATTATAGCAGTTTTAACGAATGTGGTAATTATATGTTTTCTTTGTAGTTAACTCGAATGAAATGTAAATATCTGAGAAAGACAAGCCTAACGCCTAAAAAGATAACGACTATATAAAATGTGTATTACGTAATTGAATAAAGCACTAGAATATTCCACAGTTACGTGGTTAATTAAAGTCGTCATTAATACATCAATTAGTTTTCCCTTCAAGTCAAAAAGATGACGATTGTTTCTACTCTCTACTTATCATTGACGGTTATCCTCAATTATGTTGGTAAGTATTATACCATAATATAATATATATATATATATATCTTTGAAAAAATGAATTCAAAAAGCGACCCCTGTTGATGCGGAATTCGCACCATATGTAATAATGTCTACATATGGTAACTCTTTAGGGGTCATCCAAAAATTACCTAAGAAGACTCTTGAAGAAAATGCGTAATTTGTTGCGTTATATATATTTTAATAATGTTACAAATATGTTCAAGTGGAATTGTTCCTATAAAAGGTTCTAAACTCGTCTAAACTAGATCAACCATATCTACGGTGGATCTCTACGGTGGGCAAAAATAGCCCAAAATGATTGCCAAATTATTATTGTAGCAGAGAAGGGAAGTGAAGGTGAACAGTGGGGATTCGAAGTTATGGACTAATTTTCAAAAGAAGCACCTTGTAACTTCCACTCAACATTTTTTTTCCATAATAAGGATTTTGAATTTTTATTGCGATTGCGAAGTAAGGCAAAACCTACTGAGTTACTGGATTTCTTTCATATTGAAGTAATCACTTGTAAGCACATTAGGCTGATGGAGGTGATGAAATAGATTGACAATTTTCTCAACACCCTTCTATTATTGTCTAAATAATGTTAAAAAATGTATACAATCGACTAATTTTATTAATTTTTTCCTAGTTATAGCTTTGTAATTATTTCAAATAAAAAAATGTAGACGAATTTTAGAATTACTTGGCAATCTTTGATTTTGCAATTAATGTTGATATTTAGATATAACTTACATCCAAAACAAATATTCAGTTTTTTTTTGCTTAGCGGCGACTCCCTGCCGCGAATCATTGTTAGGCTGCAATCGACTTATAAAAAATGGAATAAACGAATTACACTGTTACTATTTTTAATAAATTTTTAGCATTAAAAATTCATCAATCTTTTTCGTCTTTTTGCAGAAATATCATCAGGTATGCCGCCCAAAACACAGGACTTTCTGGCGAATTTCGGGACGAGTAGTGAACATAATACGAGGGACTTTCTGGCAAATTTTGGAAAGAGTAGTCAAAACGATAATCATCAAGGTAAGCCTAGTACAAATGGAAATTGATAGTAGAAGTGTTAATTAATAATCTCTTAAACTAGAAAATATGCTACAAGCATGTATCCTTGTTTTTAATGTTATCTACCATTATAGGACTAATTTACGCCAAGTCCCAACATCAAAATAAATTTTTTACCAAATTTATAAACATATTTTAAAAAGTTAAAAAATTTAAATTGTTCAAAATTGGCTTAACCGATTTTGATGGCTTTATTATATGTGATACAGGGTATTAAGGCAACTGTTTAAAAAATAATGGTTAATTTCTTCTACGAGAAGGGTCTAAAGAAAACTATTGTAATTTGTAACATCTTTTTCGTGATGAATTTTTGGTTGCACCATCATTTTTGTCTGTAATATCTCCATGTCCAAGGTAACAATATATATTTTTTGGTATAAGATGAAAGTATTACTTCACAGTTAAAAAACAATTATGACCCCTGATTTGTATTTAATTCAATGAAAATGAAGGGTGATCTTCATTCTTAGCTTCCTTATCTATAAGATTTGAATCTGTATGATTTAAATAATACAGCTTACTCTAATATGCTATACAATTCATCTTCGTCACTGCCTTCCTCTATCACAAGATAAATATTAATTTTTCTCCAAAACAGTTGGATTTTTTATCGGTTTCTATTCATTCAGTTCGAATGGGGGGGAGAATGTAAAGTAAGCGATAAATAAATGGGAACTTTGATAATTTACTGACTAAAGATTACTAATTTAAATGAGGATTGAAGTTCATTTTTAATACTTTTCAAGTGTCACGTTAAAAGGCTGTACATTTTTTTTAGAAACGAAAGTTAATTTTCCTCAGCGAAATTTTTGTATTTCGGACTGCACACTTTTCAATCCAGACTACATAGAATGTGTCTCACTATAAAACTAGGTAATTTCAAAAAGTGTGAAAATTCATCTCAGACAAAATATGTAAAAAATATAACTTCAAAAGAGTAACTAATCATCTTTTGCACGTTATTTCGGTTTTAGGGTACCTCAGTACTTTTCATCCAGACAAAGATTTTCGGATATGATCCGAGAAGGCATGTGACAATCCCTTCTTGGCCTTCTACAAAAAATCTTGCGTCTCCTATTGACTGTTGATTTAATTTAATCCTCTATTTTTAGTTGCAGATTTGAGTGCAAATTTCGAGCATTTACCTACAGGCGCTCCTATTTCTGGTATTCCTCATTCCGGAACTTCTCATTCTTCTGCAAGACATCAATTTCCTGAAAGGTCTGTTTCTCCTACCAGATCTCATTTGCCGGTCAGTTCTTCTTCTCTTGCCGTACCCCCTCTTCGTGACAGGTCCAGATCTCCTCCCAGGGATTCCATTTCACGAGTACTTGGATATGAACTTAAAAACCTAAAATTTATTCGACTTATTCCGTATATGAATCCAAACCGGCGATTCGAAATTCGTAGATACACTTTTCCTCCCAATAAACCAATTCATATGAGAGGACAATGTAATGCATATGAGGCAATGCCAATCGAAGAACAAAGTGTATTATCAACATCCAACGGTGACGTTTTTGCAATGGTGGGGAAAAATAATAGACTTCGTGGAATACTTAGAACAAGAGGTGGACAGCAACGCGTAAAAATAAATATGAACAGCGAAGAGGTTGTCGATATGTCCCCAGAAGAAATAAAGGAATCTCCCGTGGGATATGATCACCCAATCTCAAGAAATTTCAAAACAGTACTTGCAGACGAGTACCGTCTACCAGATAATTAAAATTTTGTGAAAAAATGGTAATCTCTAATATAATATGGTTTGTGATCTGAAACCGGATCAAAATGTTACAAGTAACTGGTTACTGAAGGGCCAAATTCTATAACCGTTATAGTGACAATGAAAAACCTTAATGTTTTCTTTAAATCTCGGGCTACCCCTTCACATATTTACCTTTAGCAAATAAATAAACACGTGTTTTTTGTTGTTGTTTTAAATAAAATATTCTAGCAATTTCACCATTGGATCATAGCATTTCTTTTCAAAATATTGTGAAACTTTTATATTCTATTTGAAAAGCTCAGATACGATTGAAACTTTGAAACTTTTATTACGCGCGAAAGACTTCTGTTCGGTATACTTACTGTAATTCAAATATGTGATAATCTAAATAAAGTAATACAGTCAATTTGTATTTCATTCAATCAACTCAGTGTTTTATTCTTGGTACACCCTATTTTCTCCATAATTGGGCGTAAGTTATCATCATCAGACGTATAAAAGAAAAACTGTCTGTAAAAAATTAGGCTTTGTGCGTGTGAACATGATCCTACGAAACCAAATTCTTACCGAGAAAATCAATATTCTAAAATAGCTCGCGTGCAGAAATTAACTGGACAAAGTTTCAATAGTGACCGAAGTGACATTATTATGGATTATAGTGTGAAAGTGCCGGATCAAGATTTTTTGAACAGCTGATATTATTAGATTCGCAAGACATGAATATTTCGATAGTGTTGGTTAGAATTTTTCTTAGAAACCAGATAAAAGATAGACGTGAATACAAATTTTTAGTCTGATAACAATCGACTTAGATTTGATAATCAACATAGGCAGACAAGCAGAGAGTCGTTTTCTGGTACTTCCTAAATAATAAAGGGTGGCATATAATCTATGAGGTCGATGCAATTGCAAAAGAAATTTGTGCATCCCGCTGCTGGTCGAGAATTTTTAAATTACCGAGACTGGAAAAAGAGGATCTTCGTCAATAGGGCCACGCAGAGAATCCTCGAGATGGTAATCAAAAATGAACAAATCGTAGGTTGGAGAATCAGCGTTGTCAAGAAAGCTTATCGATTTCTATTCCCATTATTCGCTCTTTCCATAAACCTTTACAGCTTTAAAATTCGAAATGAGTAAGAAACAAGAGAATTTAAAGCGAATTCGTAAGAATTGTAAATCGCGCTTAACGAAATTTAAGACCCTCTTAGATAAATGTTTGAACACTCAGTTTGCTGAAATAATCAATAAAAAGAAATTAAATTTGGTTTGAAAAACATAGAACAAAAATATGGAAAGAGTATGATTGGTACAAACAACTATAGAATTGTTATGGCTGGAACAAGACCTTAAGGAAAAAAGGTCTGAATTTAAAGATGATTCTGTTCCTAACCTTAGTGACACAGATTCTCTCAATCGAGTTTTCTAACGCATCGTGTTCTATATCACAGTTGTGGGGACCTATAGCTTCATCTACTAATAATTCCCTAAAAGATTCTTTTAAAGCGTCTAACATCCCTTATGAAGCAATTTTTAATAAGGTTAATGAGAAGGATAACGTAAGCTAACACGTAAGCTCACTTATCTTTTAGAATTATCAGTTAAGTGATATCGCCTTTACAAAAATAATATTCAAAAATCTGTTTAGTTGATTTGAAGGATATGAGCTCCCTTGTCGGCATTTTTTTCTTCACCTTCGTGATCATTATTGATTCTATGGGTAGTCATAATAATATAATTATATATATATATACATATAAATATATATTTTTTCAAATCACATTATTAATTGTAGTACTTTAGGGGTCATTTGAAGTGTGGTATGGTTCACACTGGCTTGGAAATTCTATTGTTTAGTATAAAATTGATCTTTTCGGCTAACACCACTGATTTCGAAAAAAGAAGCTTCTTTGAAATATTGAAAGGTTTAAAGAAAATGAAATTTCAAACAAAGTGTAGATTTTTAAAGGATTATGGGACAAATTCAAAATTTTTAATAAAATTTTGAAAGGTTTCAAGAAAATAATTTTGTTTTCAAGATGCCACTAAACACGAAAATCACACTAAAATTTTTTTTTTTGGGAAGCGGTTTCGAGATATCAGTGTTCGAATTTTTTTCTCATTTTTCCATCGTTTTTGAATATATCCCGAGTTCTAAGATAATGTTGGTTCTGTAAGAAAGTTAGCGGACTTTAGTTTAATTCTTACAGAAAAGAACTGTCCTAAAGCTCACATCCAAGCTTGAGTACTGTTAGACCTTACATCATATACTCCTCCTATAACATCAAACGTGAAGAATGAAGATAAGTTGAAAGAGTTAGGGTTACCAGATTCAAATCCCTTTAGCTCTCATCGAGTTGATTTAATTGTAGGGGACGATAAATATGGCAATGTTTATAACCTGGTCTCCAACAGGATGTATTGCGTTCTCTTACCGCGTAGAGTACCGTTTTGGGTTCAATATTATCTGGGCCAGTTTCAGCCACAAATCAAATGGAAATCAACATTCCAGTTACAGCCAATTAGGCTATCACAGCAGAAGTCTTGCATGAAGACTTAACCAGGTTCTGGGAGTTGGAACAGGTTCCCTTCAGAAATTCCTCGAAAGATGACGAAATGTTTTGTGATGAGCATTTCGCCAAGAATTATCAACGAACAGAAGACGGACGTTGAATCATACGCTTAGCTTTTAAAAACGGTCCTCCCAGAAAAATATTTAAATTTTTAAAAAAATCACCTTTTGAATCTTAGACTGGTTACTAATTTGCATAATGAGTTCGCAATTCAAGGTACTTCTTGTCATTTCATACCTTCTTCCGCTCCTCATGTTGGGGCTTCGTGGGAGGCTGGAGTCAAGAGTTTTAAACACCATTTGAAATGAATTGTAATTTCTCATATTCTTACCTGCGAAGTGTTTTATACTCTTCTTGCTCGTATTGAAACTTGCCTTAATTCCCGTCCTATATCCCCTCTTTCAAATGATTATGAAAACTTTTCCTATTTAACACCAGAACATTTTTTGATTGGAGCTTCGGAAAATCGTTTAAGTTGATGGCAGTTAGCACGCAAAATTTCAGAGATTTACTGGTGAAGATGGGCTGTTGATTATA
>CAKNWW010346794.1:0-11297 GCA_932074435.1 Andricus kollari
ATGTTTGACATACAACACTCGTATAAATTTCCCTTCACCTTCTTTCCATCTTTGTCTTCACCCTACATTTTTTTATTCCTTTTGCTGATTAATTTCCTTTTCCTACTCTTTATGGTGTTGGATACTTTCACGAATCTGCATTCTATCTTACCTGACGTGCTTTCGAAAAATATAATCCTCTTTTGTGTTCCAGAGTTAAGTTCACAGTTTGATTGTTTACCTGATGGGGAACCTATTCCTGGAACTTCTTATTCTCCTGCCAGAACTCATTCTTCTGAGATGCCTCCTCCTATTGCTCAGCCAGCCCTTTGATTAAGGTCCAGATCTCCTACTCCAAGGCCATCTCCTACTTCAAGGCCACCTTTTACTGACAGGTGCATCGTTCCACCTACCATGCTCCCTCTTTCTGACGGACGTAGATATGGACGTGAACATCTTAAATTCATTCGGCTTATTTCCTACAGGAATCCAAACCTGATATTCCAGCTTCGAAGATACACTTTTCCTGCTAATAGACAAATTAAATTAAGAACAGGGCATAATGTCTTTCAACCTATACTAAACTGAGAACAAATTGTTGTATCAACATCCGCTGGTGATGTTTTTGCAATATAGGAAAGTAGTAATGTCCTTGCTGGAATTTATGACTTTCGTTGTAAGCGGTCAAAAATAAACATGAGAAGCGGTACAAGATATGTAAACCGCAATCCTTAAAACTGTTATTTGATTTTTTTAAATGTAAAACTATATTATAATATTGTTCATGGTCCAAGGTCAGATAAAAATATTGCTAGTAACTTGCCATTAGAAATAATAATAAACATTTAATTTATTACGGTTTTGAAGGCTCCTATCTTTTATAAGTGCCTCAGTCAGTCTTTTTCAAAATCAAAAATAAGAATTTTCTTTTCATTCAAACGCATAGGGTTGTCAACATTGGACCCAACAAAACATCCAAACATTCTTCAATCTATAACTTTCAAATACTAACGAAACCTCAAAACTAAAACTTCGTTAAAAGTGACACACCCCACTTTTTTTGAAACACCATTTCCTCATACGTTATAAAACTATATTTACAACTATTTTCAAATAGAGTTTCGTTCATTTCACTACGATACCTTGTTAAATATATTCATGTGATTCAGGCCCGAAAACATTATTTTATAAGTTTGTTAACTCATAAAATTTGTTTGATATTTTTATAGTCTATCCAAGACAATATCATAGGATCATTTTCATGTCCATATGATTAAAAAAATCATGCTTCTATCATAAACTTAACCAAATAACTTTATAATGATGTCGTTTACATTTTTCTGTTCGTTAAAGTGACTTATGAAATGCAAACGTCGTACAAGGACAAGCTTATTGCATATCGAATTCATAATATTGGAACTAGAAAATATGTTATATACCGGGTAATAAAGCACCAGAATAATCATTAGTCACACTGTCAACCAATTTATTCATTAAAACAGTTTTCAGTTTTTTCTCAGAAAAAATGACGGTTCTTTCAACTCTCGTCCTATCATTGGCAGTCATCCTTAACTCTATCGGTAAACACAATAATCTAAGTATATATTGACTAATATTTTTATGATTTTCGCAAAAAAAAAATTTGTCGGACGTAATTCAAATAATATCCTAAAAGTCTGTAGTTGTTGTAGAGTAGTCTGTAGAGTCTGTAGTTTTGGTCTAATATTTAAACATTTTTCTCCTATCGCAACATTTATCTGAAGTCCGATCTGACCTAATTGTTTATGATGAATTTTGTAAGTTTGATCTTGAACTGACCTTGACAACGGATTCGAATTCAGCGACCCCGAAAACCTATATGTACCTTGACTTAATTTGTTAGCGATGAATTTTGTAAGTTTGACCTTGAACTGACCTTGATCCTGACCTGATGGGAATAAACGGACAACGGACTAGAATTAAACGACCCCGAAAATATAAGGCCCACCTAGTCTGGTCTGTATGGCAAGGGTTTAGATTATGTGGTCCTGTGTAATTTGAACTATTAACTCAGAATGTCCGAATTTACTCCACATGACCGAAATTACCCCGTTTGGCGAGGCCTGTTATGAAATTTTAATAGAAAATTTATATTGAGATTCAAATCTCAAAATATAATGCTATATAATTATCAACATCACCCTGATATTTTCTATTCACTCTTTCCTCTTTCCTTCTTTATTTATTCTCTTCCACTTCTTCCAACAATTCCTTAAAATATTATTGCCATTCTAACATTTCAATCTCATGATCATCTACTGTTTCCTATAATATTCTTTGTACATTTGGAACAACTATATCCCTTCCATTTTTCCATTCTGTATCTTCATCCTAAACTCTTCTACTTCCTCTACTGACCAATAACCTTTTCCTACTCTTTATCGTGCGGAGATCTTTCTCGGATCCGCATTATTTCTTTTCTCACGTACTTCAGGAAAGATGAAATCCTCTTTCTTGTTGCAGAGTTAAGTTCACAGTTTGATTGTTTACCTAATGGCGACCCAATTCCGGGTATTCGTCCCACTGGAAAGTTTTCTTCTTCTGAAGAGTCTGCTTCCTCTGCGAGGTTCACGTCTAGTTCACCTTCCGCTAGGCATCATTCAGCCGAGGATCCTCCTTCCCCTGCGAGGACCAGGTATACGTCACCTCCGGCCAGTCATCCATTTTTTGGGTTTCCTCTCTACGAGTTGCCTGATAACGAGTTTCATTCTGCAGCATCACCATCTCTCGAATCTCCTAATCTCGTGTTTCCGTCTGCTAAACCGTATTCTCTAGACAGTTCTCCTCCTCTTGCTCAGTCAACCCTTCGTCCAAGGTCCAGATCTCCTACTTTAGGGCCTTCTTTTTCTGCCATGTCCATGGTTCCACCTATCAGGCTTCTTTCCTCTGATGGACGTGGATACGGACAAGAAGATCTTAAATATATTCGGCTCGTTTCCACCAAAAATCCGCACCGGATATTCCAACTTACAAAATATACTTTTCCTGTCGATGCAAGAATTAAATTTAACCCAGAATATCATGTCTATGAGCGTATGCCAATCCAAGAAAAAATTGTTATATCAACATTAGATGGTGAAGTTTTTGCAATATTGGAGAGTAGTAACTTCCTTGCTGGATTTTATAACTCTCGTTGTAAACGGGTGAAAATAAACATTAAAAGCGGTAAGGTTACCAAATTAACCCCAAAAGAAGTTGCTGAAACACCAGTAGGCCGCTTACGTCCAATCATGACAAATTTTAATGTAATTCGGGTACAAGATGTGTAAACCGAAATTCTTAAATCTGTTATTTAATTTTGAAGAAAAATGTACAAATAAAAAACAGTAGGGCCAAATTCATAGTAGTCATATTCATAAGTGCGAAAGAGATGCCCTTGTGCGCCATCTAGTAGTGTATCACTCGGACTCACGCGTCTCTATGTCTACTATAGAGTTCACCTTACGGTGTAATATTGTTCGTGATTCAAGGTCAGATGAAAATGTTACAAGTAACTCGTTATTATAAATAATAATAAACAGTTAATGTATTACGGTTCTTAAGGCTTTAATCTTTCATCAATGCCCCAGTCAGTCTTTTTCAGAAGCTGAGAAAGAAGTTCCTTTTTATTTCCTTATGAGAATATTTTTGGAGAAAAATTATCATACACTACCGTCGGCAATTATGTACACGACTTTTGTCGCGCGGCCCCTTATATATGGAGCCACACCCTCCCAAACCACTTATCCTTTTCCTATACAACCCGGGTTCTTGGATTAAGGCAATCTCAATCTGCACCACTGATACACATCTGGCTAGATTCGCCGAGGCGTTTTTGCTATGGTGCAAGTTAATCTGCACCATAGAGATTAACGTCTAAGTAATTGAATTGGTAGGCTGATTCAGGGCGTCTCCGGATGCTTCGGGTCCCTCTACAGAGCGCAGATGAGTCACTCAAAAGGTAACCCTATCCGCCTCTAGATAGGGTCGATAATTTGAAACGGCAAGGGCCCTGATTGGAAATTCGTGAAGTTCAACAATCAGAGTCCATCCCCTTCTCTTCGTCCTTGTTCCCTGCCTGCTGAAATAAATCTTCCCCGAATCAATTATGAGAAAGGGGTTCTGGAATTTCAGGCGCCTTACAACGGTCGACGGATCCTGAGTAGTACCAGTACCAGATGTCTGCGGCCTCCATTACGATGTCCTCCAACCTGGTGAAGATATCCTGTGTTTCCAGAGCCTAACATCGTTTCAACTTTCTGTTCGTTTCCTCTTATCTGCAGAACAAGCCTGAGGTGTTGCTCCAAATGATCTTTCCTCCATCTCTGTGCACAGTTACGGTTCTTCTTTGTTCTCCATCAATTTCACGACGTACTGTAAGAAGACCCCACGCCTATTTCGTGGCCAAAAGTCTAATATTCAAACTTTCGAATTTGTACAGAAGAATCTGGCCATTGTAATCAATGATAAACGATGTATCTTTTCCGTAAATTATTTGTTAATTAATGAAATCCTCCTTCGTTGACACAAGTTGAAAAAAATGTTAGCTGAATACAAAAAAAATTTAATTGAAGTTCTACAACATTGATGTTAGCATCTAATTAGTAAATTGGTAAAATACTTTCATTCTTTTGAGAATACGGCGCAGATCTACTACTTATTGACAATTTAAAAATATCAGTGTGCTCATTAGGATGTATACATCACGGTATGAGTTTTAGGTGAAATATCTTTAATTATCAGTAATTATCAGTTTATAATTACAAATTAAACAAAAAAACAATGAAAAAAGATTAAAATTGAAAAAAATGTTAATACATTTTTATAATCGCACTGCAATCTCCTCATGGTAGACCCTGGTAACTAGTATTATTATAGGCTAACTGAGGACACAAGTGTTTCATTTTATGTACGGATTTTCTTTAAAATATTTTTTAATGCTTTCGTCCTCTATAATGAATCCACCATTTTCTTTTTAAAAATTATGATTTCAGATTTGAAATCAGCGCCCTCAAAAACCTCTAGATACATCATTTCAAGTAGATCAAATAGTCTTTTGAAATACGCGTCCGCCATATTAGATCCGATAACATTTGTTTGCTCCTATAATGACTTATCAAATACAATTGTTGTGCAAGAAGAAGCTCGCAGCATATCTAATTTATGATATTGGAGCTACAGAATATGTTATATACTGAGTCATAAGACAACGAAATAACCATTAGTTACACTGTTAACCAATTTATTTATTAATACTGTAATCAGTTTTTTCTGAGTTAAAAAAATGACGATTCTCTCTACTCTGGTCCCGTCATTTGCGGTTATCTTTAATTCTCTTGGTAAATATAATGATATATCTATAGTAAAAAAAATATTTTTATGGTTCCAGCAAATAGCAAATTCTCGGACGTAATTCTAATTCTATCGTATTGTTTTGATATTTCTGGCCAATGTTCCGTTCTCCATACCCGGTTGCATATTATCATTTTCCATTTCCTCTTTCCTTTTTTCCGATTTCTCATTTTCCACTTCTTCTAACAATTTCATAAAATATTTTCACCATTCTAAAATGTTAATCTCCTTAAATTCGTGATACCTGATACACCTTTTCTTCCCTTCGCTCTCTTCTTCCTTAACGGTTTACTTTAACATACTTTCTACTTTTACAACACCTATTCCAGTATCCTTGTTTAAATTTCCCCTTCCGCTTTTCCGATCTTCATCTTCAACCTAAATTCTTCTAATTCCCCTGCTGGCCAATTACCTTTACCTACTCTTTATAGTGCGAGGTCCTTTCCTGAATTCGCGTTCTTTCTTGTCTCACGTACTTCAGAAAAAAGCAATCCTTCTTCTTATTGTAGAGTTAAGTTCACAGTTTGATTGTTCATCTAATAGCGACCCGCTTCCTGGTATTTATTCTACTAAGGAACATCCAGCTATGGATTCTTCTCCTGCGAGAGCCAGTTGCGCGTCCTCACCTGCCAGTAATCTTTATTTTGTGGTTTCTCCTGACAAGTTTTATCATGACGGGTTTCCTGATACCTGGTTTCATCCCGCCGCGTCTCCTCCTCTCGAATTTCTTTATATCGTGTTACCGTCTGCTAGATCATATTCTCCAAAAAGGTCGCCTACTCCTGCCCAGAAAGCCCTTCCACCAAGGTCCAGATCTCCTCCTTCAAGGCCTTCTTCTTCTTCTGCTAGATGAATAGTTCCACCTACCAGGCTTCCTTCTTCTGACGGGCGTGCATATGGACAAGAGCATCTCAAATTTATTCGGCTTATTTCCGACAAGAATCCGGAGTGGATATTCCAACTTCGAAAATACAATTAGTTTCCCACTGTTTAATTAAGAAATATCTTGACTAGTCAAATAAGTAACTTTTTACTAATCTTTGTTGGCTTTTACCTTATTAAGGAAATAGATTTCATTGCGATTTTTTTAATAATCTGTGGCACACAATAAAACTTATTACTTACATGATAAGAAATTAACGCACCTGACGAACTTCGTATTTTTATCTTTGCCGAAATTTCCATTTCCTGAGTAAACATTTTCCATGATTACTCAGCAATCACATTATATTTATTCTTCTCCGCGATCCAAATTAAGAGAATATTATTTGCTTTTGATTTTATGAATTTAATCAATTTTTAGGAAGAACTCACTAGATTTGGTCATGGGTTGAACATAAGATTCTTAAAACATGTTTTTGCTGCAAAAACCTTGGATTTTGAAGCCACATATTTTTTAAATCGTTTAATGAAACAACTCAAACATAGATGTAGACGTCAGTCTAACGAAGTACTATAACAAAACCCAACGCCTATGGCGAGGATGTTGGGAAATAGCTGCAAGATTAGGTGAAGTTAGTCGCATCAAGAAAATTTTTGCTGAAAAGGATTTCTATGGAGACAAATGAAAATCCCCTCAACCTTAAATTCAAAAGGAAATTTCATTTGCGTCAAGAAACATCCTTTTATCACAAGAGGAAATTTCTCTGAGTGGTCAACAACCGCGAACCTCTGTAAACCTCTACAAATATTTTCAAACAAAGCTTCTTTTTTTTGGCTCTACGATACCTACTTAAATATATCCGTGTGGTCTAGGCATACCAAAATTGTTGGGCAAGTTAATTAAGAAACCAACTTTTTTCTAAATATTTCAATAGTCTCATCCATGAGAATATTACAGGATTGTTTTCATCTCTATATGAATAAAAGAATTATTTTTTCATTATTAACTTACCAAATAACTTTATGATGATGTCGATACCATTTGTTTGTTCTTTGAACTGAATCAGGAAATACAAACGTCGTACAAGGACAAGCTTGCAGCATATCTACTTCGTGATATTGGAACTACAGTATATGTTATATACTGCGTAATAAAGCACCAGAATAATCATCAGTCACACTGTTTACCAGTTTATTTATCAACCCAGTGGTCAGTTTTTTGTCTGTTATAAAAATGACGAATCTTTCTACTCTGGTCCTACCATTGGCGGTCATCCTTAATTCTCTTGGTAAATATGATAATGTATCTACATTTGTACAAATACTTTTATGGTTTCCGGAAATAACAATTTGTCGGACGTGATCTCAATTCTATTCTAAACACTTGACCATTATGGTCTATCATTCAAATATTTTTTTGTTATTAGAACATTTATCTGAAGTCTTATCCGTTATTCAAAATTTACCTTAGTTTTAGCTGTTATTTAAATAAGTACCTGTAATGAAATTTGAATAGAAAATCTATATTGAAATTCTAGTGCCAAATATGATAAAATATAATTATTAACGTCATCTCCATATGAATTTCAACCCCTTTAACTTTTCCTTTTTACTATTGGTGCCAATATCCCTTCTTTCGATATTTCTGACTAGCCTTCTTTTCTCTATACCCTGTTCGTTAGTTTTAATTTGGGCGCTCAAGCTTAGTGATGTATTCTTGCGACACGATTAATATCTACGTCTTTGTACACATTCAAATACAGAAAGATTCTTCTGATTTGACCAATTATTCAAGCACATAAGTTCACGAACAGGTCATTTCCTAGCTTGTTTCTGTGCTTTCTTATCGTTAATGGTAAACGAGAGGCAAGTAAATCGCGGGCCATTCGTGCAGGTTTGGATACATTTCTTGATGATGGTTCCACTACCTAAATATGTCAGTATCTTCATCAGCTGTGTATTCACTACAGTAGTCATTGATCTCTTGTTTCCAAACCTCCTGTCGTTTTTTACTGCAAGGACGTGGCTTTCTTTCAAAATGCTTAGACTTTTTATAAAATGAGTGCAAGTTAACGTCACTGTCTCTAAATTCAGCTTTGGAATTTTTGGAGTTAGAATCCTGATTTGCAGTATGATCTTGAATATTGGGAATGTAATATTCTTTGTTATATACTTCCTCGAATTTACTAATCGATTCTTTTGCCATTTCCTTGCCCCAATCCGTTTCATGAAAGGTTTCAACTTTGTGTCTTGGGTCAAGAACAACTGCTGCACAGTACATCCAATTACACTTATTACAGTCTTTCATTATCTTGGCTCGAGCCGAGAAAAGTGCTTCACGTATTTTGTTGTCGAACACAGTTACGTCAAATTTCGCATCTATTTTCCTAATTCCTTTATCAATCTGATTGAGTAATAAGTTAAAACCAACTATAACTAAAGGCAGCGTCACATATTTCTCACCACATAGTGGATCGGAAAATACTTTAAAATATTTCAGGTACTTATGAGCAGCTTCTAAAAGGATGCAGTCTGATTCAGATAAGGCAAGATCTTGGAGTTCGTTGTCAGTGGCACACAGCAACTTTAAAGGTTCTTTCATCTTCACTCCTTTGCCTATCATGAGGTCTGTTGAATTCTATCTGATCTTCATGTCAATTCCTGGCGCTAACTTTTTTACATTTAGAGTAACGCAACGACAATCTAATTTACACCTTAATTGCTCTCTGTATTTCATTTTTAGAAACAATGTTCTTAAATTTTTAACAGGAGATTTTTTTTTCGTGGTAATCACATCATTCTCCACTTCAGTCTTCGCATTTTCATCACATTCATCCTCTTCAGTGCCATCAATAATTTGCTCGATGTCTTTCACGTTAATCAGGTTCAGTTTTTGCAAAAAATCTTGTACAGACAAATTTTCTATGTGAGCTTTACATCGGAAGTGCTGGATTTCTTTGTCGAAAGTAATACCATCTTTGATCATAATTGCTGAAAATTCCGATATAAAGGTTGTGTTGTTGGCAGCATTGTCTAATGTTATTACTTGAACTTTTGTTGTAAATTTGTATTCTTTCAAATATCCGTTGAATCATGTAGCAATATCTTTTCCGGTATGGGATCCATTGGATGGAATGAAATCTTAAGTGATAGAGTGTAGAATCCAGTCATCATCAATGTAATGACCTATTATAAAAAGGAAAAATTAAGTTAACTGCGGGTAACAGTTATGCTAATTTTATGTCAGAATTACGAAAATGTATGTTTTAGAATAAATGTAAATGAAGAATAGATTATAGAAAAAAATTGAATCTTTTGCTATTTTTTTTATTTTCTTATTTCTTTATCATTTTGAAAAATTCGAAAAATATCCATCTGCAAAACATTTTGGAAGTTAAAGGAAAGCTTTTCTAATTTTTTTAGTATTTTAAATGTCGCAAAAGAATAAATTATGTACCTTTGCACTGATTCGAAGCACTGGCCTGGTGTGTTACGTACGGGTATGTGTCTGTGTTTATTATCCGAAATCGATCAGCAAGGTTAGGCTCTCAAAAAGCCCTTTTATCCTTGGTACGTAACCAGCCTCTTTTGAGGGGACCTACAGTTTGAGATTGGCTCCAAACCAGCAAAACCCCGACAGAAGCACATAAAAAGATTTCCATTGGTACCGGCTCAGGGATCAAACCTCAGTCCTCCTGAATATAAGTCTGATGCGCTATCGTCTGTCCAACCGAGGTTCTTTCCATACCCTGCTGCAAATTATCATTTTCCCTTCCCTCTTTCCTTTTTTTCGATTTCTTTTTTTCCACTTCTGCTCACAATTCCATGAAATATTTTTTACTCAAAATTCTTCGAATTCCTTTGCTGACCAATTGTCTTTTTCTATTTTTTTTGGTGCGGGGTCCTTTCCCGAACTCCATTTTTTTTGCCTTATTCACCTTAGAAAAATATAATCCTATTTCTTGTTGCAGAGTTAATTTCGCAGTTTGATTGTCTACCTAATGGCGACCCTATTCCTGGCATTCCTTGTACCGGAGTTTCTTATTCTTCTGACAAGTATCCTTCCTCTGTGAGGTTCAGATCCAGGTCTCCATCTGCTAGGCATCATCCAGCCAGGTATCCTCCTTCTCCTGCGTGGTCTAGTCACACGTCTTCTGCTGCCAGTCATCTTCCTTCAAGGTTTTCTCCCTACGAGTATTATCCTGTCGGGTTTGCTGACACCGAGTTTCATTCTGCCGCGTCTCCTCCTCTCAAATTTACTCCTTTCTTATTTCCGCCTACCAGATCATATTCTCCTGACAGGTCTTCTTCTCCTGCTCAGTCAGCCGTTCGTATAAGGTCCAGATCTCCTACTTGGAGGCCTTCTTCTCCAGCCAAGTTCATGGTTCCACCTACCAAGCTTCCTTCTTCTAACGGACGTGAATATGGACTAGAACATCTTAATTTTATTCAGCTTATTTCTTTCAAGAATCCGCAATGGATATTACAACTTCGAAAATACACTTTTCCTGCCGAGGCACGAATTAAATATAAGACAGGATATAATACCTTCGAGCTTATGCCAACCCAAGAACAAATTGTTACATCAACATTCGATGGTGACGTTTTTGCAATATTGGAGAGTAGTGATGTCCTTGCTGGAATTTATAACTCTCGTTGTAAACGGGTGAAAATAAACATGAAGAGCTGTAATATTACCAGATTAACATCAAAAGAAGTTGCTGAAACTCCAGTAGGTCGCATGCGCCCAATCACAAGATATTTTAGAGTAATTCGGGTACAAGAAGTGTAAACCGCAATTCTCAACACTATTAATTCAACTAAAAAAAATTGTGAAACTGAAATATATTGTTTGTGATCACAGAGCGAATCTAAGTGTTGCAAGTAAGTTATAATTATAATTAATAATAAACATTCGATGTATTACTGTTCTCAAGTCTTTTATATTTCTTCAATATCCCATTTAGTCTTTTTCAGAAGCAAATAAGAAAATTTTCTTTTCTTTCTCCTACGAAAATATTATAGGAGAAAAATTATCATACACTACCTTCAGAAGTTATCTCTAA
>CAKNWW010346796.1:0-10298 GCA_932074435.1 Andricus kollari
ATCAGTGGGAATGACATCCTTTGTATCCAATGTGAGCTATATCCACTGTTTCCAGTGGGAATGTCATCCACTGTAATGAGTGTGAACGACATCCACTGAAATCCGTGGGAACGGAATCCACTAACATCAGTGTGAATGACATCCGCTGTATCCAATGTGAGCGACCTCCATTGTATCCAGTGGAAATTATATCCACTGTAATCAGTGGGTTCGACTTCCACTGTATCCAGTGGGAATGTCATCCACTCTAATGAGTGTGAATGACATCCACTGGAATCAGTGGGAACGGAATCCACTTAAATCAGTGTGAATGACATCCGTTGTATCCAATGTGAGCGACATCCACCGTATACATTGGGAATGACATCCACTGTAATCAGTGGGAACAAAATCCACAGTAATCAGCAGGAACAGCATCCAATGTAATCAGTGGGAATGACACCCGTTGTATCTAATGTGAGCGAAATCCACTGCATACAGGGTGAATGCCATCCACTCTAATGAGTGGAAACGACATCCACCGTAATCAGTGAGAAAGACATCCGTTGCATCCAATGTGAGTGACATCCAATATATCCATTGTGAATGGCATCCACTGTAATCAGTGGGAATGACATACACTGTAATCAGTGGGTACTACGTCCAAAGTTATCGGTGGGAATGACATCCGTTTTATCCAATATGCGCGACATCCACTGTATCCAGTGGGAATGACATCCACTGTAATCAGTGGGTACTGCATTCACTGTAATCAGTGGGAATGATATCCGTTGTATCCAGTTTGAACGATATCCACTGTATCCTGTGGAAATGGCATCCACTGTATTCAGTGGGTACGACATGCACTGTATCCAGTGGGAATGTCATCCACTGTAATGAGTGTGAACGACCTCCGTTGTATCCAATGTAAGCGACATCCACCGTATACATTGGAATTGACATCCACTGTAATCAGTTGGAACAACATCCACAGTAATCAGCAGGAACATCATCCAATGTAATCAGTGGGAATGACACCCGTTGTATCTAATGTGAGCGAAATCCACTGCATACAGTGTGAATGCCATCCACTCTAATGAGTGGAAACGACATCCGCCGTAATCAGTGAGAACGACATCCGTTGCATCCAATGTGAGTGACATCCAATATATCCAGTGTGAATTACATCCACTGTAATTAGTGGGAACGACATGCACTGTAATCAGTGCATAAGATGTCCACTATAATCAGTGGCAATGATATCCGTTGTATCCAATGTGAGCGACCTCCACTATAGCCAGCGGGAATGACATCCACTGTAATCAGTGGGTACGACGTCCACTGTAATCCGTGGGAACGACATCCGATGTATCCAATGTGAGCGACATCCAATGTATCCAGTGTGAATGACATCCACTTTAATCAGTGTGAACGACATCCAATTTAATCAGTGGGAATGACATCCGTTGTATCCAATGTGAGCGAGATCCACTGTATCGAGTGGGAATAACATCCACTGTAATCAGTGGGAATGGAATCAACTTAAATCAGTGGGAGTGACATCCGTTGTATCCAAGATGAGCGACATCCCCTTTATCCAGTGGGAGTGACGTCCACTGTAATCAGTGGGAACGACATCCACTGTAATCATTGGGAATGACATCCGTTGTATCCAATGTAAGCGACATCCAACGTATCCATTGGGAATGTCATCCACTGTAATCAGTGGGAATTGCATCCGTTGTATCCAATCTGAGCAAAATCCACTGTATCCAGTGGGAATGACATCCACTGTAATCAGTGGGTACGACATCCAATGTAGTCAGTGGGAATGACATCCGTTGTATCCAATGTGAGCGATATCCACTGTATCCAGTGGGAATGACATCCACTGTAATCAGTTGGAACGGAATCCACTTAAATCCGTGGGAATGACATCCGTTGTACCCAATGTGAGCGACATCCCCTGCATCCAGTGGGCATGGCATCCTCTGTTCTCCGTGGGATCGACATCCACTGTAAACAGTGGGAACGCATCCACTGAAATCACTGGGAATTACTTCCGCTGTATCCATTCCGAGCGAAATTTACTTTATCCAGTGGGAATGACATCCACTGTAATCAGTAGAACGAAATCCACTGTAATCACTGGGAATGACTTCCGTTTTATCCAATGTGAGAGACATCCACTGTATCCAGTGGGAGTGACATCCACTGTAATCAGTGGGTACGACATCCTATGTAATCAGAAGAAATAACATCCGATGTATCCAAAGTGAACGATATGCACTATATCCAATGGCAATGTCATCAGCTTCAGTCAGTGGGAACGACATCCACTGTATCCAGTGGGAATGACACCCACTGTAATCAGTGTGAATGACATCCGTTGTGTCCAGTGTGAGCGACATACCCTATATCCAGTGGGAACGACATCCACTGTAACCAGTGTGAATGACATCCGTTGTATCCAATGTGATAGACATCCGCTGTATCCAGTGGGAATAATATCCACTGTAATCAGTGTGTACGTAGTCCTCTATAATCAGTTGGATGTGTATCCAATGTGAGCGACATCCACTGTATCCAGTAGGAATGACATCCAATGTAATCAGTGGGTACGACGTCCACTGTAAACATTGGGAATCACATCCGTTGTGTTCAGTGTGAACGGCAACCACTGTATCCTGTGGGAATGACATCCACTGTAAACAGTGGGTACGAAGTTCACTGTAATAAGTGGGAATGACATCCGTTGTATCCAGTGTGAACGAGATACACTGTATCCTGTGGGAATAACATCCACTGTATCCAGTGGGTGCGACGTCCATTGTAATCAATGGGAATGATATCCGTTGTATCCAATGTGAGCTATATCCACTGTATCCAGCGGGAATGACACCCACTTCAATCAGCGGAAACTAAATCCACTGTAGTCAGTGAAAATGACATCCGTTGAATCCAATGTGTGTGACATCCACTATATCCAATGTGAACGACATCCACTATATCCGATGGCAATGACATTCACTTCTAGCAGTGGGAACGACATCCACTATATCCGATGGCAATGACATTCACTTCTAGCAGTGGGAACGACATCCACTATATCCAGTGGAAATGACATACACTCTAATCAGTGGGAACGGCATTCACTGTAATCAGTGGGAATGACATCCGTTGTGTCCAGTGTGAGCGACATCCACTATATCCAGTGGGAACGACATCCACTTTAACCAGTGAGAATGACATCCGTTGTATCTAATGTGAGCGACATCCACCGTATCCAGGTGAAATAACATTTACTTTAATCGGTGGATACGACGTCACACTGTAATCAGTGGGAATGACATCCTTTGTATCCAATGTGAGCTATATCTACTGTTTCCAGTGGGAATGACACCCACTGTAATCAGTGAAAATGACATCTGTTGTATGGAATGTGAATGACATCTACTGTATCCAGTGAGAATGACATCAACTGCAATCGGTGGGAATGTCAGCCGTTGTGTCCAATGTGAGCGATATCCATTGTATCCAGTGGGAATGTCATCCACTGTAATCAGGGCATGCGACGTCCACTATAATCAGGGGGAATGATATCCGTTGTATCCAATGTTAGCGACATCCACTATATCCAGTGGGAATGACATTCACTGTAATCAGTGGGTACGACGTTTATTGTAATCAGTGGGAATGCCATATACTGTAATCTGTGGGAATGATATTCGTTGCATCCAATTTGAGCGACATCCGCTGCATCCTGTAGGAATAACATCCACTGTAACCAGTGGGTACGACGTCCACTCTAATCAATGGGGACGACATCCACTGTAAACAGTGGGAATAGCATCTACTGTAAACAGTGGGTACGACGTTCACTATAATCAGTGGAAATGACATCGGTTGTATCCAGTGTGAACGAGATCCACTGTATCCAATGGCAATGACATCAACTTCAATCAGTGTTAACGACATCCACTGTAATCAGTGGGAACGACATCCACTGTTCTCAGTGGGAACGACGTCCGTTGTATCCAATGTGAGTGACATCCCGTGTGGGGTTCGCTGGTCCTCCATCGGGCGCCTCCCCAGGTTGCGGATAGGTGAACGCCTCCCAGATATCGGTGGTTCCGGGGAAATCAAATACCCGGGGCGGACAAAAACCAGCTAGGGGAAGGAACCCCGAATGAAAACCAGGCATGAGGAAGTATGTTACTAACAATATACCCCAAGGGAGTAGCAATCTCCCCACTGATTCCGATCGGGTGCAAGCCCCGGTGGTCAGTGCCGGTCCCGTGGATTTTGGGGGGGACCAAACATACTTGGACAGGAGCATGTGTGAGGAGCTTGGAGGGCCTTTGGACGTGACAGAGGAGGTGGAAGTGTCCGTCGATAAGATGGACATCGCAGTTATGGATGTCAAACTCTCAGAGACCTATAGTCTCTTTGAAGAGTTGCGTGGCACTATAAAGTAAATGGCGGAATCCAGCAGCTCTAGGAAGAACATGTGGCTTCCAATTAGGGACGGGCTGAAACGAGCGGAGCGACTCGTGGACGAACTAAGCGATCACTCTATGACGACCGAAGGGCTTCATAGGGACTTGATCGAAAATGTGGGACGAACTGCCAGAACGAGGGCCATCACCCGAAAGGAGAAGGCAACGAAGAAGACGGACGAAAGCTGGACTCAGACGGAAGAAGCCGTGGCAGCTCCTACTTCCCGTGTTAGGAAGCGAGAGAGGGAGGCCACTCTGAGTCCAGTCGAGAAAAGTCCTTCCAAGCCGAGAAGGAAAAGGCCAAGAACACGTGGCGTTACAGCGTTGACGACCTCGACGCCCAAAAAGGACGAGAAGGGGATGCCCTCACAGGCAACCCAATGTACTAAGAAGAAGGAGAGAAAGAGACGAGCTCGACCTGAAGCGGTTTTGATCA
Organism: Andricus kollari; assembly: GCA_932074435.1. Classification (NCBI taxonomy): domain Eukaryota; kingdom Metazoa; phylum Arthropoda; class Insecta; order Hymenoptera; family Cynipidae; genus Andricus; species Andricus kollari. The sequence goes on from CAKNWW010346796.1 coordinate 4,915, forward strand.
AACTGGCTGAGGGCTCGAGCTATGCAGATTTTCTCAAGGACCTCAAGCGAAAGTTCAGACCTGACTACCCTGGCGTAACAATCAAGGGTGTCAGGGAAACCAGGAGAGGAGAGGTCCTTGTAGAAGTAGGGCCCACAGAGGATGGCAGATCCAAGCTTTCCGCTGCGATCACAAAGGTTGTGGGTGAAGGTGGCAGTGTGAGGGATCTGGTTCCTCGCACTGAGGTCGAGGTATTTGACCTCGACACAACCACAGACGCGGAGGAGGTCGAGGCTGCCGTCAGAAGACATTTTGACGAGCAGCCAGCTGGTGAGATAAGGGTCAGTCTCACAAAGAGGGCCTTTAGAGGAACTCTGAAGGCTTTCGTGGAACTGACCGAGGAAATAGCGGCGAGTTTGGTAAGCGCGGGACACCTCAAGGTGGGGTGGGTGTCCTGTCGCTTACGCAAGAAAATAGAGGTAACACGCTGTTACCGCTGTCTAGGCTTTGGCCACATCGCAGCGGTTTGTAAGGGTCCTGACCGGACAAGAGGATGCTGGCGATGCGGCAAAGAGGGGCACAAAGCTGCGGTCTGCGAAAGCACACCGCAGTGCTACCTCTGCGCCGAAAAGGAAGACAAGCCTCGGACAGACCATCGTCCGGGAACAAAGAGATGCTTGGCGTTCTGAGAGGCGGCCTCGTTGAGGAAGCCTCTTGGACGTGCAAGCTAGAAGCGCAGCAGGGCCGGTCCATCAAAAATGCCCAGAAAAACAGGAAAGACCAAGCTGGCAGAACAGAAGAAGGCCGAGGCACGGCCAAAGAACGGCACCCCCCTGAAGTAATGCGAAAGCGGTTCCGGGGCGGAATCATGCCAAGGAGAAAGGGTGGTGTTTTTTAGTGGGTCGTTGATGGCGTCACTATAATGATCAAATGAAGACCTTTATGTATATTTATATATATTAAGATCGTTGTAGTGACGGCATCAGCATCCCCAGACTACCGAGAAGTGCGGACCCTTCCCGGTGTGTCATAAGAACATTTTTCACCAGCCCTCGTAAAAAAAAAAAAAAAACATGTGAGTGACATCCAATTTATCCAGTGTGAATGACATCCACTGTAATTAGTGGGAACGACATCCAATGTAAACAGTGAGAATGACATATGTTGTGTCCAATGTGTGCGACATCCACCATATTTAGTGGGAACGCCATCCACTTTAACCAGTGAGAATGACATCCGCTGTAATCAGTGGGAACGGCATCCGCTGTAATCAGTGGGAATGGCATCTGTCGTGTCCAATGTGTGCGACATCCACCATATTCAGTGGGAACGCCATTCACTTTAACCAGTGAGAATGACATCCGTTTTATCCAATGTGAGCGACATCCACCGTATCCAGTGGAAATAACATCTACTGTAATCAGTGGGTACGACGTCCACTGTAATCAGTGGAAATGACATCCGTTGTATCATTTGTGAGCTATATCCACTGTATCCAGTGGGAATGACACCCACCGTAATGAGTGGGAACGATATCCAGTGTAATCAGTGAAAATGGCATCCGTTGTATCCAATGTGAGTGATATCCATTGTATCCAGTGGGAATGACATCAACTGCAATCAGTGGGAATGACAAACGTTGTATCCAGTGTGCACGACATCCACTGTATCCTGTGGTAATAACATCTACTGTAACCAGTGGGTACAATATTCACTGAAACCAGTGGGAACGACATCTATTGTATCCAATGTGAGTGACATCCAATGTATCCAGTGTGAATGACATTCACTGTAATCAGTGGGAACGACATCCAATGTAATCAGTGGGAATGACATCCGTTTTATACAATTTGAGCGGGATCCACTGTATCCAGTGGTAGTGACATCCACTGGAATTATTGGGAACGGAATCCACTTAAATCAGTGAGAATGACATCCGTTGTATCCAATGTGAGCTATATCCACTGAATCCAGTGGGAATGACATCCATTGTAATCAGTGCATAATACGTATACTATAATCAGTGGGAATGACATCCACTGTATCCTGTGCGAATGACATCCACTGTAATGAGTGTGAACGACATCCAGTGTATCCTATGGGAATAAAATCCACTGTAACCAGTGGGTGCGATATACACTGTAGTGGGATCGATATCCATTGTAATCAGTGAAAATGACATCCATTGTTTCCAATGTGAGTGAAATCCACTGTATTCAGTAGAAAAGGCATTGACTGTGATCAGTGCATACGACGTCCACTATAATCAGTGGGAATGATATCCGTTGTACCCAATGTGAGCGAAATCCACTATATCCAGTGGGAATGGCATCGACTGTAATCAGTGGTAATGAAATTCGTTGTATCCAATGTGAGTGACATCCATTGTATCCAGTGGGAATGACATCCAATGTAATCAGTGGTTACGACGTCCACTGTAATTAGTGGGAATGACATTAACTGTAGTCAGTGGGTAACATGCCCACTTTAATCAGTGGGAATGACATCCGTTTTATCCAATTTGAGCGGCATCCCCTGCATCCAGTGGGAATGACATCAATTGTAATCAGAGGAAATGATATTCGTTGTATCCAATGTGAGCGACTTCCATTGTATCCAGTGGGAATGAAAACCACTGTAATCAGTGAGTACGACGTCCACTGTAGTCAGTGGAAATGATATACGTTGTATCCAGTGTGAGCGACATCCATTGTATCCAGTGGGAATGATAACCACTGTAATCAGAGTGTACGACGTCCACTGCAATCAGTGGGAATGACATCCGTTCTATCCAATGTGAGCGACATCCACTGTATCCTGTGGAAATGGCATCCACTGTAATCTGTGGGTACGACATCCACTGTATCCAGTGGGAATGACATCCACTGTAATGAGTGTGAACGACATCCACTGTATCCTATGGGAATAACATCCACTGTAACCAGTGAGTACGATATGCACTGTAGTCAGTGGGCACGACATCCGTTGTATCCAATGTGAGTGACATCTAATGTATGCAGTGTGAATGACATCCACTGTAATCAGGGGGAACGACATCCACTGTAATAATTGGAAATGACATCCGTTGTATCTAATTTGAGCGAGATCCTCTGTATCCAGTGGGAATGACATCCACTGGAATCAGTAGGAACGGAATCCACTTAAGTCAGTGGGAATGCCATCCGTTGTATCCAATGTGAGCGACATCTCCTGTATCCAGTGGGAATGACATATACTGTAATCAGTGGGAACGATTTTCACTGTAATCAGTGGGAACGACATCCACAGTAATGAGCAGGAACAGCATCCAATTTAATCGATACGAATGACACCCGTTGTATCCAATGTGAGCGAAATCCACTGCATACAGTGTGAATGCCATCCACTGTAATGAGTGGGAACGACATCCACCGTAATCAGTGGGAATCACATCCGTTGCATCTAATCTGAGCGAAATCCACTGTATCCAGTGAGAATGACATCCACTGTAATCAGTAGGTACGACGTCCACTGTAATCTGTGGGAATGACATCCGTTGTATCCAGTGTGAACGACATCCACTGTATCCTGTGGAAATGGCATCCACTGTAATCAGTGGGTACGACATCCACTGTATCCAGTGGGAATGGCATGCACTGTAATGAGTGTGAACGACATCCACTGTATCCTATGGAATAACATCCACTGTAACCAGTGGGTACAATATTCACTGAAATCAGTGGGAAAGACATTCGTTGTATCCAATGTGAGTGACATCCAATGTACCCAGTGTGAGTGACATTCACTGTAATCAGTGGGAACGACATCCAATGTAATCAGTGGAAATGACATCCGTTTTATACAATTTGAGCGAGATCTACTGTATCCAGTGGGAGTGACATCCACTGGAATTATTGGGAACGGAATCCACTTAAATCAGTGTGAATGACATCCGTTGTGTCCAATGTGAGCGACATTCCCTGTATCCAGTGGGAATGACAACCACTCTAATCAGTGGGAACGACGTCCACTATAATCAGTGGGAATGATATCCGTTGTATCCAACGTGAGCGAGACCCACTATATCCAGTGTGAATGGCATAGACTGTAATCAGTGGATACGACGACCACTATAATCAGTGGGAATGACATCCACTGTAATCAGTGGGTAAGATGCCCACTGTAATCATTGGGAATGATATCCGTTGTATCCAATGTGAGCGGCATCCACTGCATCCAGTGGTAATGACATCCACTGTAATCAGTGGGAATGACATCCGTTTTATCAAATGTGAGTGACATCCATTGTATCCAGTGTGAATGACATCCACTGCAATCAGTGGGTACGACGTCCAACGTAATCAGTGGGAATGATATCCGTTGTATCCAGTGTGAACGACATCCACTGTATCCTGTGGAAATGGCATCCACTGTAATCAGTGGGTACGACATCCACTGTATCCAGTGGGAATGTCATCCACTGTAATGAGTGTGAACGACATCCGCTGGAATCCGTGGGAAAGAAATCCACTTAAATCAGTGTGAATGACATCCGTTGTATCTAATGTGAACGACATCCCCTGTATCCAGTGGGAATGACAAACACTGTAATCAGTGGAAACGACATCCACTGTTTTCAGTGGGAATGACATCCGTTGTATCCAATGTGAGCGACATCCACAGTATACATTGGGAATGACATCAACTATAATCAGTGCGAACGTCATCCACAGTGATCAGCAGGAACGGCATCCAATTTAATCAGTGGGAATGACACCCGTTGTATCCAATGTAAGCGACCTCCATTGTATCCAGAGGAAAGGACATCCACTGTAATCAGTGGGTACGACATCCACTGTATCCAGTGGGAATGTCATTTGCTGTAATGAGTGTGAACGACATCCACTGGAATCAGTGGGAACGGAATCCACTTAAATCAGGTTGAATGACATCCGTCGTGTCCAATGTGCGGGACATCCCCTTTATCCAGTGGGAATAACATCCACTGTAATCAGTGGGAACGACATCCACTGTAATCAGTGGGAATGACATCCGTTGTATCCAATGTAAGCGACATCCACCGTATACATTGGGAATGACAGCCACTGTAATCAGTGGGAACGACATCCACAGTAATCAGCAGGAACAGCAAAAAATTTAATCAGTGGGAATGACACCCGTTGTGTCCAATGTAAGCGATATCACCTGCATCCAGTGGGAATGATATCCACGGTAATCAGTGGGAACGACATTCACTGTAATCAGTGGAAACGACATCCACAGTAATCAGCAGGAACAGCATCCAATTTAATCAGTGGGAATGAAGCCCGTTGTATCCAATTCTGTGCGAAGTCCACTGTAATCAGTGGGAATGACGTCCACTGTAGTCAGTGGGTAAGTTGCCCACTGTAATCAGTGGGAATGAC
>CAKNWW010346805.1:0-17419 GCA_932074435.1 Andricus kollari
ATGACATTTGAGTGACTTTGTCGGCTGACAAAAAGAGAAGTTTCGGATTGATTTCGGAATTCGGATAAATTCTCCAGAATCCGCATTCTGTCAGAAATTTCAAGCAACCGATGTTTAACTTAGTCCTTATTGTGCGCAGAATTTTCCTGTTTGGTACTTACGTACGCCTGCGCAAAGCCTTTTTTCTGCTCTTAGAATTCCGTTGCATGTGTGTATGAAAATGCATTACATTTTGAATAAAAAAACTTGGAACAAAACTTTGCCAGGAACCTTTCTGTATTATGTTCCCTTAATATTTCTATTCCAGCTTTCAAGAAGTTACCCACGGCAATCTCCCGTCAATGTTCTCAAACTGAAGCAAAAAGGAGATATAAAAATATTCCGCAAAAGTTGGGAGGGGGGGGGGGGGGCAGTGAACGTCACTTAAACAAAATCGACCAGCAAAGAACTCCTTATTATAAAAAAATTCGTAATAAAACTTTTCCAGAAACCATTCTGAATAATGTTCCCTGTATATTGCTATTCCAGCTTTCAAGAAGTTCCTTACGGCTATCTCCCCTCAATATTCTCAAGGAGAAGCGAAAAGGAGATGTAAAAATATTTCGTAAGAGTTAAGGAAGGGGAGGCCTCTGAACGTAGCTCAAACACAAGCGGCCAGCAAATAACTCCTTGCTCTCACAAAATAATTGTATATCTCCTTTGGGCATTCAGCGACTCAAATATGCCACAATAAATTCATGATATACCAACATGTTTCTAAAAAAATTTCTTCTTCTTTTTCTTCTTGTAGAGATATGTTTCCAGTTCGAATGTTTACCTAACGGAGACCCTATACCAGTTGTTCCTCGTAGCGCATCTTCTTATTCTGCTTCTACTTCTTCTGACAGACAACAATCAACTCAGAGGCATCTTTTTCCTGAAGAGCCTCCTGTTCGTGCTAGGTCCAGGTCTCCTCATACCACGTGTATTGCTCAACCTACCACGCTTCGTCATTTCGTCAGAATTGGGCATGAACTTGAAGATATGGAATGTGTTCGGCTTATTTCCATTGCAAATTCGAACCGAATATTTAAACTTCGAAAATACACTTTTTCTTCTAATAGCCGAATTAGATTACTCATAGGTGTCAATGAATTTAAGCCTATTTCAGGCCACGAAAAAATTGTGTTATCAACATTAGATGATGATGCCTTTGCAATATTGGAAAGTAGTCATGTCCTTACTGGATTGTATAGTGGTACCGGTAATGGACGCGTGAAAATAAACATGGAAAGCGGCAAGATTACCCGATTGACAAAAAAAGAAATGGATGATACTCCAGTGGGTAGCCGCCGCGGAATTGAAAAGAATTTTAGAATAGAGCGTGTAAGCTACAATCCTTGACATCATGCAGTGAATTGAAACAAAATGTAAAACTCAAATTTAATATTGTTTGTAAATCTATTAAAAATGGTACATGTACCTTGTAACTAGAAATAATAATAAAATATTCAATGTATTGTAATTTTTGAGCCTTCAAACTTTCGTCAATTCTCCAGCCAGTCCTTTTCCGAAGCAACTAAAAACAGTTGCTTTTCATTGACTAATAGGAAGACCACGCTAAGGTAGGTAGGAAAAAATTTCACAGCGTTTATTTACATCCATTTGCATCAACAAAGAAAGATATTTACATTCAAGTAAGGTCCTTATAGTCATTTAACTATTGCTATAGACACGGTATCATAAAATAAGATAAGTAGCTGTATGAAAAAGTTCCACATAGTTGATCTATAACCAATATATAATACATCGTTTAAAAAAAAGTATGAATAATATTAATGTTATTTCACTGTAGGTAATTTATATATTTTTGTATGACTAAATAATGGATGGATGAGATTTTCATAAAATTCAACCTCTGCACAGTTTTATTGTGCAAGTGCGCAAACTTTGCGTGAGTTTTTATTATTTATAAACGAAAGAATAGTAGTTTAAATAAACATTAAAGTTGATTTTTAATATTATTATTATGTTATGATATACTATGTATATTATTAATATACCATTTGTAAAATTGAAATTCACATAGCTGTAACACTTACAACTTGTCGTCTTATTCCTCTTGGAAAAAAACATATTTAACTGGCAAATGATTCTGTGATTCAAGCATAGAGTGCCTTTCCGATTGAAAATTAATTCGGCGTTTAATACTTTTTTAATATTAGGTTATAAAACTGGAAATTTGTCCTTGAAGATAAAGTGTTGGACTACGCAACATTTTAGGTTCTACAGAAACAATAAAATTGTAGGTTTTTAAAACTATATACTTATTATTATCAACATATTTTGTTTTCTAAGTTTATAAAATCTTAATAAGATCTTGTTGGGGGCGTTGTGTGGTTGGAAAAAGTCTCACAGTACCTTACATCAGGGGAGGGGGTTGAAAATGTCGGAAAACACAATAAGGAATTTGTGTAGGACCCCTTATTTGTTTATTTATTTATTATTGTTACATGAATTTATGATTATCACAATTAATATTAATACTAAAATTATAGGCCAGTATCCCCGGCCTGCACCCGGTTAAAACTGGGGCTCTACGGCCGGCTCCTGGTCGGATCCCTGTTACCCTTTCTACCCGGGACTGCTGCAATAACAGTAAGATAATTTTGTTGTTAGATTTAACGCAATAGGTAATACAGTAAATACTAGATTGCGCTAAGGAACAGCTGTTGTCAGACAGCCTAGAAAAATTGTCAATCCCCCTCCACCCAAAAGAACTTTAATTAATTCATGCACGGCCATATACAGTGCTTTGCGAAATATAAATATCTCAGAAGAAAAAGCTAAAAATTTACAAGCGTGTTTTAGCAGAGTTCCAATCGCTCAACCCATGAAGATTTTTGAATTGACATTTTGCAATTGGACGGTTTGCAAACCACAATCTTTAAAATCTTCTTTTTTCCAATTTGAATAACTGTCGATGTTGACAGATTGCGTAATATTATTAAAGAGACCAAGAATTTTTTCAGTAACTTGATTTTAATGGTCTGGTTTTAATATTTTAACAATGTCGATTGGAGGTGCTTAACGTCCAAGATTTCGTTTTTTTTACCATCCATAGCTTACGTATAACTTTAGCTCATGCGCAATTTGCTAACAGAGTTACGTTTTTTAAAATTTAATTATTGGTTTATCTGTAGAGAATCGTGGCGTGCAACTACTACGCTAAAACACGAATTTATTGTGCGACCACGGCCTACTGGAACTTCCCGAATTTCTGCTGTGGTCAAGTCCGTAATCAAGCCGCTTGTTATGTTGACTTTCACCCGGCTCCTTATTCCTTTGGCGTGATATATTCCATTAAGGATAACATTAGAATCCAATACTGCAAAAACGTCACCATTAGATGTTGTTAATACAATTTGTTCTGGAATTGGTATGGGTGTTTTTTCATTTAGTTGAATTGGTGAATCGGGACGAAAAGTGTATCGTCGAAATTCAAATCGCCGTTGCGGATTGGCATTGGGAATAAGCCGAATAAGTCCAAGTTGTCCAGGTCCATATCCCAGTACGCGAAAAACAGGATGTCTGGCAAGATTAAGCCTATCAAGAGGAGGCCTGGTAGCCGGAGACCTGGACCTGGCACGTAGAGGAGACTCGGGCTCGACAGTTGAATGAGATATGCGACGAGCAGAAGACGACGAAGAAGAAGGCTGGAAAAGACCCGGGCGGGGAGTACTAGGCCAATCGCCATTAGGGATACGGACAGACTGTGAACCGGATTCTGCAAGAACAAATAGTATGTGAGTGTTTTTTTTAACATACGTGTATTTTGGGATATTATGAATTCGTTATGGCAATATTATTTTATTTTATTATTTAATCCGCAATTATCTGTTTTTTATCTATGTTGTATTGATTTATTCAAAAAAGCTTTGATGATTCTAGAAACTTTTTCATCTCCCTAAATAAGTGATGAAAAAAAATCCTAACATACTTCAAGGCAAACTCAAACCGATGTCCCTCCGACGGATGTACTTGGAGTTACGAACTTTCATACGAACGAAATTAAAAAAATTATTTCTTGAATTTTGTTGCGCTTAAATCAATTAGAAGGGCAAAAAATAATATACTGTCGGAATGAATTGTCGAATAAAATGTGTTTAATGGGGTTAACTGCCCTTACGCATCATTCATTATTCAGTGTTCATCCATTATTAGGTACACATTATTAGCACACCTAAAACGTTAAAAATGAAAAGGTTGATTGTCGATATTTGGAAATATAAAATCGTCAAAAATCTTTTTTTTTATACTGCGAATTATAGAGAGGGTGAGAATATTCGGCAAGGCCCCTAAAAATCACCCATGTGAATTACAGACCAGAAGTGCCGACCAGATTCGAATGTTCGGAAAAAATCTTCGTTTTTATACCCCGCATTACAGAATAACAGGCCGAGTGAGACCTTTTGGAAAAACGCCTAACGCCACCCTTGAAATAAGCACAACTAAAATATTGAGAATCAACTGTTTGATTTTCAAAAGTTGGCGTTGACGTACTGTTTCTTTATAACTATATTACGCTTACTATAAATAGAAGAAAATACATGAGCCCACCGCTGTCGGTCTTATTGCACTTTGTATTATTCAAATAGACACTTCTTTTGATGTAGATTTTTACTGTCAATTTTACAGCTGTCTTGATTCAAGTAAAAGTGAGAAGGCGAAAAAGAATGCATCGGGCCTGTTTGGTATACGCTTTCTTTCGCAATATATAACGTTCACATGACTTGAGATATTGAGTTGAAAATTTGGAAAATTGAATAAAGGGCACTAGGGAACGTTTCGTTGGTTGGCCATTTCCGGAATTACAAACAAGATTCAAAAAATCTCCTACAAAAATTTGTTTTCGTTGTCAAAAATATGCAAGATCACATGAACGTTCATTAGTGCTCTTTATTCAGTTGCCATTATTTTCAACTTGATGTCTCCATTCAGGTGGATGTACCTGAGTGTAGCGAAAAATGTCTGTAAAGTAGGAATCGGTTAAGCATGCTATGGCCCTCTATAAATTATAAAATGTAAGTAATTATTATTTTATGAACCACCCTGCCTCATTTGCTACAAAGTTTCTAATACATGCCATTCCAGTACATTACGATGATTCCCTGCCACGCGTTTTTTTTTTTTGCGAAAAGAAGCTTCTTTTGATACCATGTTTGGTCAAAATTGAATCGCCCGGATGTAAGGGTAGGATTTCTTGAGTTGACGGTAGACTGGCAGTTTCGTTACAGACTATTGTTGAGTCCCGACCAGGGCCAAGCCAGAAGTAAGGAAAACTGGTCAGTGCCTTTCCAGGAATTTAGATGGACGGGTAAGGTTCATGATTGTTCGTAAATTTGTGTTCTCCTATATATCTCATCAAATAACTGAAGCTTGTGATCACCATTATATAAAAGATTCTAAATTATAGCTACAGTGGAAACCATACGTCAGTTTTCTTTTTTCCAAAGTTTTGACGCCAAAAAAGTTTGCACTCAAAGGTATCAACAACATATTCTTGGGTGACCTCTTCTACTGCAGGAGAAACACACTTCCGTTTTCTCCTGAATGTTTGAAATCTCGTTCTCTCTTCATCTTCGGTATCCACGTCTCCCATTGAAGAATAGAATAGGTGCATCCAGCGATTGCAAAAGTTACAGGTCCTTCTTGGATTCGGTTTTTTCTTTGCATCTATTCGGTCTTTTGAAAAGCAATACATGCATCTGTTGGTTATATCATCTGACTTAAAAACCAATGTTTCCGCTACTTTTCTTCTAAAGTCTTCAGGATGGAATGTCAAGTCGAACGGTATCATATTGCTGATATCAAAAATGTAAAACATCACATATACGGTACAGTTCCAAGCATCATTTTCGCCTTTATACGGTCTGATTGTTATACTTGTTTCATTCAACACTACATTCTTTAGATCAATTAAAGTACATGGTGGTTTTCCGCTCTTTATGTGTGCATGAAATGCTCCAAGAACTCTTTCTTTATCACCTGATTTTTCGTACGGATCCATTAGTGTCACAGTTTCTTCTTTTGCATTTCAAATAATTGAGCAACAATGACCTTTAAACATATATGGCTTAAGTAATTTTTCCTACAGTGGTGTTTTAATTTTATTTACGTCGGAGCTCGAACTCTTCCTTCCTTGTGAGAAACTACCAATTGCCTTGTTGGCAATGTCCATGGGCATATAAGATATGTTTTGGTCTTTCCAATCATCCACGTGGGTCGCAGTGAAGAGGTCAATTATTATAGATTCGAGCCACCTGCCGTACAAGTTTCATTCTCGGTACCACTGTAAATTTGTCAGGTCCTTGAGGTGTTCCCGAAAACATTTTCCTCGAATTTATCATCCTCCACATTAATCGGTTTCTGAACAACCCTTGCATCCTTGTTTTTTTCTCTTATCGAAGTTTTGCTTGTTGATTCCCCTTACTGCTAGTTTCTGCGGTGGGTGTTTAAATTCCTTTGGACTATTTTTTTGTCTGCTGGATATTTCTTTGGTAACTTGTCTTTTGAGTTGGCGATTTTATATTCTTTCTCACTTTCTGCTAATTTGTTTTCCTATTGGGCAATAATTTTGTTTCCCATAGGGACCGTGCACATAATACGTCACACGTTTTTCCTTTGTTTCAATAAAGACGAGAATAAAATTGCCTTGAAGCCAAAAGAGATACAACGATATAAACAAAAGAAAAACGTGTGACGTATTATGTGCACGACCCCATATTTATCGGTTGTTTTCCACCAGAATAAACGGTATACTTTTTTCTCTTAACTTTTTGTTTTTCTATAGCTGCTAACCCCATTTTTCTGTTTCGAATCGATTTGATGCTGCTTCAGGGTACAGAGGTTTTTGTACTACATGGATACTTGATTCTGCACCAATATTTAACTTCTGTTCTCCAATGGAGTTATCATATTCTTCTTATCCACTCTCATGTGGGCTTCGGCGTAAGCGTTATTAACAGGTGATACCGTCTTATTAACGAATGGCAGCATGACGCCAGTGACTAGAGGAACATATGGTAAGAATGTCTTGAGTAAATAAGATGCAAATATGACAGCATAATATCTGTTTGTTATGGGTGCTTCCAAATCATTCTCCATGAAACTCATCTTGTATGACAATCTATTCCAGTAATGTTTATAAAAATTAGAATTCTCGCACTGTAGTATTGTTTTTATGCACGTCATAGAATTCTTCTTCCACTGCGAGAAACTCTTCGTTGTTTGATGCATCATCCATGATTTTCTGGATTTCACGTTTACTCTTAGCCTGCACACCAGAGAATACCGCTTTGTACGCTCAGCTCGTTTTCCGCCTGTTTCCAAAATCAAATTTAATATGTTTGTGAATACTTCATCCAACTCATCCATTGATTTGCAAAAAATAACACGAGTAAAGCATTCCAGGAAGAATGTCTTCATTTCCTTCAGGGGTTTGAATTAATTCTCATTATCGATTGTTTTTGCTCTTCTACGTATAACATGTGCATAGCGTGTTAGTATTATAATCTGTGCAGCAGGTTTATTCACCGATCCCATCAAAATCTCCCACGTTAGTTTAAGGTAATCTTGTATATTAGTACATTTATATTCCCTATTCCATTCGAACAGTATGCTGTTGATAAAAACCCAACTCCACTATACAGCAACTGCTTTGAAAACAGGCCATTCATTTGTATATTCCATTACAAATGCTTTAAATCGTTTTGAATCTACTTCAAAATGAGCTAGTAGCATGCTCTGATGTAAAAACTTCACATATGGGGGTTATTGATTCACGTTCTCTAAATAGGAAAGCGATATACATCATTTTTGTGCATTTCAAAAAGTTTGGATTTCGACATTTCGCTAAGAATGCATCTATATGAAGGGAATCTGCTTTTGCGTCAATAACAACTTTTAATTGGTCCTCGGTGTAGATTAAGACCTGCAACGGTAGTTGCATTTCCGAAAATTTGTTTTCCCAGGTCTTCTCATCGTAGGTATCTCCATGTGGATAACTCACCAATCTGAGCTTCTCCAAAACTATTGTCTTTAAGGCCACCAGCTGCTTCTCGTATCTGGAACCTAAGACTGAAGAATCAGGAACCGAAATTCCAATTTCATATGCATCATCAAACATTATAGTGTAATATTTTCTGGTTGGATAAGGTAGATGTCTCCGGAATAATCTATCGCAGTACCAAGTTAAGTTGCATCGTTCTACGTCTTTCGCCGCACTTCCTGATGTACTAGAGGAATCTCCACTGATACTTCGAGTTATAGGTCTTAAAATCTCTTTATTGACTCGAACTAATATGTATCCTGCACCGTCGGCCACGACCATGCCTGTATCATCTTCATTTTTACAAATTCAAGATTAATAGGCAACTCAACAACTGTAGCACCTGTTCTAGATTCTGGAGTCTTCGATTTTAATGACTCGTCATGATCATTTAGCATATCAGCTTACCTTATTTGATCGAAGATATCCATTTTCGTATAGGAATTTCGTCTTACTGCTCTGTTACCCATTTCATGTTGCTCCATCCACAATTGAATCGCAACCTCGATGTCTATCGACTTTAAGTGCAATTTTCCCTCACAACGTGCTTCTGGTTTCATTTTTTCCAAAACTCTTAAGTTTTTCGCATCGTCTAAGTTTTCATCAGCTACTAATTATGAATCGCAATTCTGATGCATACTCAAGTGTACCATTCACACTGACCTGTATTTCAGTATTTTTTTAAATCTCTACGTTTAGGACCAGGAACTTGACTGAAAGGTTTTATTGTATCAATGACTCCATGACTTTTGATCATTGGTAAATTGCTGGAAACATATATTTGCATTACGTGCTCATTAAGCTGAAACACATCAAATCTGAATACTGCTACATGATTAATAATACCAAACTTCGCATAACCAACATAATGATAACGTTCGTTTGCTCTTATTCTCCCAAAACAACGTAATGGGCATGGGCATCGGAATGTCTTGCGTAAAACAGAATCAATTTCGTTTCCGAAGATACTATCGCTAAGTTCACCTATTTGAGTTGATAATGTCTGTGTTAATACCTCTCCTGAACCCAAAAAGACTGGGAATTTCGTTTTTATGTTCTCTGACACGCTTTTTTCATCTTCAATATCTATCACTATTCACTTTACAATCACTATTATTTTTATAAATATAACTATCGGAATTTCTGTCATTATTTTCTATCAAAGTCAGCATTATATTTAAAACAATCGTCACCATCGCACTCCCTACTTATTTCATGATCATAACCACTATCACTGCCATTGTTATCACGCCTTTTTTCACGACAATCACTATAACTTATAGGTAAACTATTAAGTTCATTTTCATTCAAATGAAAAGGACTTCTTATTGCTGCACAACATTCGAAAACATTGAAATCTCAAATAGAGATCCTCACTTGCCATGAAATTCAAGTACGATAGTGCACTCCCGTGTTCCTTTATGCTTTAACCATTTGTTTGCATTATATTTTGAACGTCTTCCCAATTGTCTGTAACATAATCCACAATATCTCTTCTAATTTCGGAATGTTTGGCTTGGTGGTTCCACAGATCATAGGAAAAGCTCCTGAATAGACTGCTTGTGTCCTTTGTGATCGGAATTACTTTATAAGTTGTATGCGTCTTTTATTCTCGTCTTTATTTAAACAAAAGAAAAACGCGTAGCGTATTATTTGCACGATCCCAAATACGTTACGCTCATTCTTGTGAACTATTCAAAGGGACACCAAAACCTATAAAATTCCCCGATTTCAAGTCGAAAAAATGAAGCCAGTAGTGCATTCACACTATGGGTCCAAGGCCCTATGTGAGTATAATCCGGCCCTAATCAATATTTTTCTCTGATAACACCTGATTTTTTATTGTAGATTTAGATTTTATGCCTAATAATAGGAAAATTTTGTGATAGAGCATTTTTCTTTAAACTTATTACAAAAGACCCAGAGTAACATTGAAAGCTTGTCTCGAAAAAAGAAGTATATCCTTATTAAAATTCAAGCGTTCTTAAAACTGTGGTAAGAAGGCACAGTAAGAAAATGTTTTTTGCATGTGTTAACATTTTTTCATTGAAATTAATGTCTTCCATTTAAAATGACATCATCAGTAATAATATTTCTATTCATAAAATCGATTACTAAATCTGTTATTGATTATTTTTTATTATTATTTTTATTCCTAAAATCTAATTTTTGGCACAAGTACCTTAGTTAGAGGAAAGAAAAGAATGTTGTTTAATACGTAATTATCTCGCCAGCTAAAGCGTGCAGTTTCTTCGAATCCGAAGAGAAATTGTTTCTCTCCATGCACGTATTAATGGCTGCTATCAATTTCAGGTTTTCAGTCCCTGCCATGATGATGATGAGATTTTACAACTTTCAGAAAAAAAGTCGTTTGGTAATAATACTTAAGAAAATAGCTATAGCTAAATTAAATAGTAAAAAGTACAGGGATATTATCTCGTGGATATAACAAAGTAGATGCTTCCCTTACTGAAAATGAAATCAGTCTTCCATTTTATGATCGTGTTCGAGTATTCCCACTTCTGCTCCCCACTCCGACTTGCATGCCTTGCGCAGGCCAATAGGGACTACAGTGGACAATTTCTTTTAGAGAAAAGCGTATTTCCTTCTCCACAAATGAACCTCATTGGCCTGTGCGACGCAGATTTAGTACTCAGTGATTTTGAGCTGGCGGTAGTAGCACCGTCGCATAGCGCCATAAAGTCTGTTTGTCTGTCTTTTCCCTTTCAACCGTCACCGCTGCCGGGTGCGTTACGATTGGATCCAACGCTTACTAAGAAGTTTCGAAGTAGACAACGCCTAAAACAGACTTCAAAGAAAATCACAAAGGTAAGTAATTCCCGAAGAATGCATTTGTACCTCGACTGAGTGTCTATAAGTAAAGATATGAATGCATTCATAATTTTCTACAAGATAGACCTCGAGCTACTCAAAACGCTTCCCTTGTTAGCCCGCTGCTTTGCGGTATATCTTACCCCGTGGAATCAATTTCGGCATTTAAGACTCATTTACACCTCTGTTGTAAAATCTCTCCTGCTCTCACTCTAACATGTTACAATAGTAGAAGCTTATCTCATTAAAAAAACTTTGCGATGAAAATATTTGTACCATTTCTAGAATGAGATAAACTTATGCTATTCTCGCATGTTAGAGCGATAGAAAGAGAGTTTTTCCAATATAGGTGAAAATGAGCCTGCTGGGGCTTTCCACAAACCACCTTGTTGGGGGTGGGGGCTAGTTTTTCATAAACGGCGAAAAAATTTAGGAAACGCTGGAAAAAATGGGCCATATTTAGGGGAGGGGGTCGAAAATCACAGAACGTGGGCAACGTGGTTGTTTCGTTTATCCAGGAAATATGGAACAAGGTAGAAATTCTCTTCACAATTTCGCTTTCAACAATCGCTTTCTCGGGTGGAGCTCTCATCTTTCATACGTACGAAAAAACCCAGAAGAAATCGACCGCTGAACAAACTAAAATCTTCACAGCTCCCAAAGTGTGAATTATTTTCATGTCAAATAAAACTTATCTATACTATACTACAAAATATCAACGCAGAATTCACAGATAGGTGATTAGAGGATTCGACTTTCGTTTGTCCTGTTTATATTATGCTCGAGTAAGCCGTACCAGCATAACTCTGGCTCGCTCCCTCTTCAGCAGCCGCCGGAGGGAGTGGGATGAAATAGATAAGATCCATTTAGAAGGTGTCCAGCTGACGGGGAAATCTCGAATAACCAGGGAATTTTATTTCGGATCGGGAATTTTCTCTTCTGTCGTAAAATCAACTTTTTGGTATTTAATCTTTTTTTTACTGTTTAGTAAAGAAACAGGGGAAACTCTGATTACTTCACGTATCGTACGTATTACCCTCAAACTGTTTTGATGATTGCGTAAGTTCTTTTAATGTAAATTACATGCGTTAAAATGTTGCTCTTAAATAGGTACACATTTGAATCTTTTTTTACAATTTTAATGGTCCTTATAGTTAAGAACAAATAATAATTAATTAATTTAGGCAAAAAGGCTTAGCTTTTTTGTTATGAACTAATAATAAATAAACATTAGAGCGAATCATATTTTAAACATTTTCTTTCTTTTTTTTTTTTTTGAATATCTTTTTTTGAAAAAAACATACATTTGAAATATTCCTCAAATTTGCTATATTCATCATAGCTGAAATTTTTATCAATATTTATTATGTGTTGCTGACTAAAAAGTCAAAGAACAAAAGCTAAAAATTTCAACAACAACTCAACTTTTTAGCAGCCATCTAAGAGAAGGTAGTTATAAACCATAATAAATTGTTTAAACCATTATGCTTGTTAATTAGAATTAATTAATATCCATTTTTCACTTAACGGGTCTTTTGGGGCCCGATAAAACTGACTTATGGGAATGATATTTAAAAAGTAATATTTGATTCGTAGACTATGGATAATTGTAAAAAGAAATGTTAAGTGATTTGTCTTTAATTACAGATGCATAGCATTTAGTCAAGTTCTAGTAGTGACAGCGATTCCACCGACTCAGTGTCGGTCCTGAAGGAAAAGTTCAACAAAATCTGAAAGGACAGACGAGAAAAGAAAGGCGATAGCACACAAGAAAAGCGAGTAAAAACGACCGACAACAAAAGAAAGAGGGCAAATTCGTCGGCCCCTGAAACGCCACGCCGCACCGGAACAACAGAGGGAGAATGTCCGAGAAAGAAGGGGTAGATCACCCGAACGTAAGTTTGAAATTTGAAAGTATAAAAAATGTACTAACATAAACTTTATAAAACAAAATTGGACAAGAAGGCTTAAAAAGAATTATTTCCCTTAAAAAACTGTGTTTAAAAACAAATATTCACGAAAAAGATAATGTGCTCCTTTACTTTTTTCAAAAAATTAATTTTCTAGCGGAAGTGCTAGCTTACATTAACCTAGCACCTCCATATCCTAAAATCAGAAAATAAATGAAAATTCAATGTCATCAGAATTTTGGGCTCCTAGAAAATACCCACTCCGTTTTTTTTACTCCACTGTTTACCGTTAAAATCACCCCTGAATTTTTTTAAAATTTTGAGTTCTTTAAACTAATGACAAATGTCCTCATCCTGGGCTAATTGAAGTTAACAAAAATAATTATTTAAACGATTTATTATTATTTTGCCCACTTCTGAAATGTTTAACTTTGCTTTGCCTTTTTAGTTATGAACAAATGATAAATAAACATTAGAGAGAAACATATTTTGAACAATCTCTTTCTTTTTCGTGAATATATTTTGCTGGAGGGGAGCTGTGATCAAAATATTTTCCATATCAAATATTCCTTTTACGCTTTGCAATAAACTTCTTGTTGTAATTAAAAAAAAAATTCTACAAGTCATTTAAAGACCTAGTCCTCCCACCTATTTCCTTCCACCTACTAATTAAATGAATTACTCATGAAAAATTTCATATGCAGGATGTCCCAAAGTCAAAAAACGTAAGCCCGACGTAGCGTTTTTGAGACAAGCGCCAAGGTTGCGTTGTCCACGAGAGAACAGCGATCACTACACTGCATTGGATTCCCGCTCACACAGGCACGACTGTTTACACCGCGCTCCTGATTGATCCAGCTTGAATATTACGTAACTCAAAACTAAAAATTCAATTGATTTTTGGAAAAGGAATTTTCGATTTTTTTATTTTTTTTATACAACCATATAAGTCCAGACACTTGACTCTAGGCCACCCAGTATAATATGATAAAATGTTTTGAAGAGAAGAACAGGACACTCAGAGAGCTAATCTTCCAGAAGTAAGCTATACACAAAAAATATACATTCTCAAAGAAGAAATGCAAATCATTTGTGAAAAAAAACACCGCTGCTGGGAGCAGTCAACAATTTTGGGGTGCGAAATTGCCAAAATAAAAAAGAACGTTATTACCGACGATAGTAATATGACAGTAGAATGTACGAAGTTTCTATTGTACAAACTTCGTACTGAAACCTTCGTATTTTGTACTAAATTAGACTAATTTTTTTAACTGTGTTACGAAATTATTAGTTGCAGAAATAAATGTGTGTCAAAAAATCGTCTTATTGTTTATTAATAGCACATTACATTTTTAATTATAACCACTTTTGTAGGCGTCACTTATTTTTTACTTATTTCTAATAAAGATTCACATTTCCGTAATCTATATTTAGTTATAAATCTATTTCTGCTATCTATTTTTAAGAAAAATTAAATTTTGAAAGAAAAAAAAAAGATTCTATGGAGGAAGTGAAGAAAACACCGGTGGTCGGACAAGATGTGTTCCAATAGTCGGACAGTATTTTTATGTATTACGTAATTCTATATAAAGGAAAATACTCGAAATACTAAAAGTAAGAATGTTTAATCAAAAATTCGTTTTACATCAAGTAATTCAAATTACAGAAAAAAATTGAACAAAAATGTAAAATTTTATTTATTATAGGTTAGTGAGGTCAGAATTTCAAGATAATTATTGATTATAAGATCACTCTTAAAAACGAACCTTCTTCACTATTTAAAATATTAAAAATAGTTCCATTTCAATTCGTAATGAAAAATTCAGTTATCTTTCTCTATCTATCGAAGTTTGACAACAAAATGAGACAAAAGTCAAATTGATGTATCTTAGTCGAGGTTAGACTGGTTGCGATTTCAAGACAATGTTAACATTTTTATAACGTCGAATACACAAACAAGTTTTGAAATAATAACGTTATCTAAAAATAAGTAAATGATAAATACTATTTTTAAAAAACGTATGACTACAGTTTTATTTATCTTTAGGACTACTCTAAGACTTTTTGAACTTTCCTTTCATTCTTTTTTGCATGCTATTTGATCAATGTAATGAATTATGATTATCATTATCATATACCATGATTAATTTATGCTATTAATTTATATGTGCCTTTATGCCAATTTGATGATTTTCTGTTCGAGATTGATTTACATGTGCAATGATGATTTGTATTTGTGTTATTATTATTGATTATGTTCCATTTATTATTGACGATAATGTGCCATATGTATATGTAACAACATGCCGTAATATTTTTCCAGACCTTTCGAAAACGATAAAAATCTTAAGAAAAGCCAAAATAAGTATAAAAACGAAACCGAAAACGGAAATTGATAAAAAAAATTTGACTTCTAAATTATTAAAATGAAGGTATTGTAAAATGCAGGAAAAATAAATAGATTTATAAAAAACCAGTATGAAATTATTAATGGGAAACCTGGAAAGCGGAAAACATAATGAATTATGATTCTTATTAGATATTTCTAGCGTCGAACGAAGCGGACCGTTCAAACGCGTTAACAAGTTCGCACGTGCAGGGAGCAATACCCGCGAGTCGCGCCAAGGTCACGCGACGTATCTCCCAAACAAAGGTTCCTACGTAGAAAATAAACACATTTTCGAACTCGAGAACTAATTAGAGGCCAAATTAAATTTTCAATTCAAATATTCCGCCAAAATGGGAATTTCAAAATAAAATACCACATCGGACGAACATTTGGGTGTCCCATCAATAAGAATTAAAACTCAACTTGAAATAAATGAAACTCAGGTCGGGTAAAATAACAAATGTAATGCGATAATAGAAGGTATAAACCACAGGACGAACAGAGACAGATCAACTAAAAGTACTCAACCTAACAGAACCTTCGACTTAGAAAACAATACCTTCTATCGGGACAACGAAAATTTGCCCGCAATAGGCGCGTCAGGCCCAATAAATATTTCGGGACAATCTAATAATCAAACTTTCCAATGCGATTCATTCCTGGAATATAACACTTCGTTCATACTAGAATCGGATGAACTTTTAGAAAGCGAATTTACGACTAACGAGAGCGAAACATTTTTTAAAGAATAGGAAGAGGACACCAAATTTAAGGTTTAGGCTTGACCCACCCGCTAATAGATCTTTTGAATACAGAAAGAAACAAGTAGAACCATACAAAAAAAAAAAATTGCATCTCTTAATAAACACTCAGTATAGTTCAACTTAAGAGAAAACTTACAGGAACCTAATGAACTTTCAAACAATAATAACTGTAGCAGAACAAGAGTTAATAATACAAAATTACACGATACAGATGAAGGCGAAACATTACAGGACAAAACAAACTTAAACCAAAACAGACGACATAGACATAGGCCTTCCAAAAAATTAAAGATCTCCTAACTTCAGCACGTTAATACCTGCCCAGATTTTACCAAACCCTTCCTACTCGAAACCGATGCGAGCAATACAGGGTTAGGAGCCGTACTTACGCAAACGGTTCAGGGCGTAAATTACGTGATTGCATACGAAAGTAGAAGCCTAATCGGCGAAGAATCTCGGTACTCGGCATCAAAAAGGAATGCCTAGCGGTAGTCTGGGTCATACGAAAATATAGAGTTTTCGTTGGCTCGTAGCGTAGAAAAACCAAAAGCGGACGTTAACGAGAACACAAACAAGTTACAAAAAGACCAGAAGTACATGAAAAATGGCGAAACCGAGATTCGCAAATCTACTTTTCCAGACCTGACCCACTCAAATCTACTCTATTACCAGACTCGAACCCTTGGAAATTAGTGTACCCTACAAAGTTAGACGTCAAGTTTTACGGGAAAACCACGACGAACCCCAGGCACGACATTTAGGCTCAGAGAAGACTTACGCGAAAATTTCCGGGCAATACTTCTGTCTAGGGGTATATTCGAACGTTATTAATTACGTGAAAAACTACCAGACCTGTCAAAGAATATAGCCAAGTAATCAGAGTAAGATAGGATTAATTGGAAAAAGAGTATTAGAAGAACCATGGACCATGGTTTCAGCCGATATCATGGGCCCCTTACCAAGTTTGAAAAAGAGAAAAACCATTACATTTGAGAGCTTGTGGACCTATTCTCAAAATGGGTCGAAGTAATCCCGATTAAAAAAGCAAACGTTCTTTTCAGGGGTCTTGTCGAACATTCTCATCTGGTCTATAATTCGTGGGATAAAAGAAGATTTTTGGCGTTTTTATATTTTCAAATATCGACAATCAAACTTGTATAAAACAGGTCTGAACAATGGGTGATGTGTAAGGGCAAGTAACCCTGTAGGATGTTGAAAACAGTAAAAATAAATACTTCAAATTTTATTCGAAGATTGCATCTGCCTTAATCTGGTTTGGACATGCGCGCATTCTGCTCCGTTTTTATACTCTTGTCCGTTGTGCCAAGTGACACTTTGTCGTAAATCTCCAAAATTCTTGAACACTTCCGGAGTTTCATGTGTATCTTAAATTGTATTTAGTTAAAAAAATCACTCTTGAGCCGTCTATTTACTT
>CAKNWW010346812.1:0-16812 GCA_932074435.1 Andricus kollari
AAAATTACTATGAATTGCTATCCAGTAGGTTTACACGTTGCCGAAGTTTGAGTTTGATCGAAAAACTTCAGAAATAATGCCCGATATGTGTATTCTCCTTTTTCACTGTTACACATGTAACTATTATCTTATTTGTTTACTTTTTCTTAATAGCCAGAAAAGAATTTGTCTTAATTATCAAATTTCATCTCAGGGATATTGCAATATTTATCGATGTTTTTGGTTTAGATTTAAAGAGTAAGATTTGTACTTGATTTTATCAATGTTACAAATTTTTAAAAACAATTTTGTAGCTTTGACGATGAGTTAAACGTGCGAAACATCACAAAATATGACTGTGACGCAAAATTTTCCAAACTTTTAAACGATTGTTCTTTGCATGTCGTAGATTTAGTTTCTGAACCTTTCTGTATCCTCCTGCACCTATGAAGACTATGGTGATGACGATGACGATTGATGACGATCTTGTAGTTTGATTTTCAGTCATGGTTCTAACCTATCAGCAGGAAAAAATTGTAATTAATGATAGAACGTTAACTATTTCCTAGGAACAGGAGCTTTCTCGTTTCACCCGCACACCCTTGACTTGAAGAGACAGTTCCAGGCTAAAAAGACCACTTTCACTTACCCTGAATAGCCCTTGCAATGACACAGCAATACTAGGAGCTTCTCGTCAAAAAATGGGAAATCTGGGCGGTGAAAGAGATGATATTGATGTCAAAAGAATAGAATACTGAGTGAGTAAAATTCTGTAAAGGCGCAAGTTAAACTGTCATCGATAGTCGGTCCTGGGTTGGCCTCGTAACCGTTCGTGGATGTGTGATTTGCAGTTTACAGGGCTTGCCTGTAGGCGCGGACACTGTAGAAGTACCAATGTCTGGCCATAACGGTGTGAGACCACTGACTCGCCGTCGTGGGCCGCATACCGCGGCCAGCCGCGCCAGCTTTACTCAGCCGCACTGAAGTGTCCGACTGCGCCTGTCTGCGACTACTGGTACGCCGCACAGTGGGACGAAAATGGGTTGTCGGGTTCAAACATCCGTCTACAAGGCATTTCGCAACCAAATGAGACAAACTAAAGTGCAAAATATTCGGAACGGGTTCTACATTAGTGCATCACTGCCAGAAAGGTGCAAAATTGCTTTTTTAACCTCCAAATTTTACACGAAAAAATTCTCAATCAAAACTTGTTGTACAACCATGTCCCTAACTGAAAACCCATATATTTTTTTTGAGTAAATTTGAGTGAAATCTAGAATTCTGAGTTTATCAGGCTACTGATTAAGTTTTTTCGAGGAAAAAAAAAAACAATTTGCAAAATAATCGATTGCAGGTAATGTTAAACATTTTGTATCTTTTTGAGGCACTGCATTAAAGTAAATTTCTGTCGAAGTCTTATTCACTTTCGTTCGATAACTTTCACAAACAAGTATTTTTCCAAAAGATATAATCATTTTTTATTCTACTGGATATTAAGTCGATTGTTTTGCAAATTGTTTTTTCCCCGAAAAAACGTAATCAGTAGTCTGATAAAATCAGAGTTCTAGATATTACTCAAATTTACTCAAAAAAATATCTGGGTAGGAAATCCTGCAGTAATACACACTTTTTAGCGTTTGAGGTTATATTAATCGAACTATGGGGATATAGGCTAGAAGTATCACATGAATCAGACTATCCAGGTACATAATTGATGATTAAATGAATCGATTTTTCAGTTATTGACTTCGTTGTACAACAAGTTTTGATGGAGAATTTTTTTCGTGTAAAATTTAAAGGTTAGAAAAGCAATTTTGCAACTTTCTGGTTGTGATAAACTAAAGTAGAACCCTTTCCGAGTATTTTGCACTTTGCTTTGTTTCATTTGGTTGCGAAATGCATTGTAGACGGATTTTTGAACCCGGCAACCCATTTTCATCCCACTGTGCGCCGTGCCGTCAGCCACAGTGCTCACATTGCACAAGCATCGATAGGTTCAATTAAATTGATCCAAAAACTGTTTGGATAGGTTTTTAGATAGCTACTTATAGTTGCCACAACCACATACATTGAAATCGTAGCTGATCCCCTTCTCGAAAAATCTCAAAATTACGTTTTACAACCACTCAGAGACATATCCTCTTTTGTCAAAAGGAAGTTTCTTGATTCAAATGGAGTTTCTTCTTAAATTTAAGACTGAAAAATGAACAGAATATTAATGGAAATATCCATATTAAAGTTATGGCTGATGGTGGCCAAGGCATTTTCAAAATATCCATGTCCCTATTTCCCGAAGACTATTTATCTGAATTAAATAATGGCAATGGTGTTGATTCAAATGTACAAGAAGACTTAGATGTACCAACTAAGAAAAGCATATTATATTCTGAGGGTGGAAATGTAGACCAAAAAAGTAAGTTGACTAGTGTGCGCAGGTCGATAATGTTGGGCTTCGGGCCACAAGTAAAGGTAACTTATGAAAACACTGATATTTTGTTTAATCTGAATAGTTTTAACAATATGCCGTTCAAATTTTTGTCAGATTTCAAACATTGCTCATGATAAATGGACAACAAAACTGCCTATCAACTTACCCCTGTCCCTTCTGTTTTGTTACACTAACAGGCCTGAGAAGTCGTGTTGCATCATCTAATAATGAAGTAACTGATGCAGCTCATGGTAGTAATGTAACGAGTGATTACCAGAATATGAAATTGAAAACGTACCGAGACGTAAAAAGGAATTACGAGAAATTTTGTTGTACAGGTAAAAAAAAAGAACTATGCTAACCAGTGTCACAGTACAATAAATCCTCCGCTTTTCAATGAAGATGATGACATTTATGTTCTTCAAAAATACTTTCTTTCTGAATTGCAGAAATTTCGGAGACATTGAAAAATGCATGTCCTTCTAACATATCTGAAGGATCCTGTACGATTGTTAGATAAAAATGGACTAGGTTCATGGTCAGCGAAAACAGGAGAGTCAATTTACCGTGAGTTTTTGCAATTCTTGAAGCTGTATAAAATAAACGTTCTTGAACTCTTCATATGCATTTAGGCTCAAGCAGACAGTGGTAGAATTCTCATCGCAGCACATATAGATAAAGGTATAAAGGATATCAAGTAAAAAAACAATTAGAAAAATTAAAAATGGGAAAAAACAAACAAACAAAAAATTAAAAAGTTGAAAAATAAATATAGAATGGGGCCAATACCACTAAGTCCACTTCGTTGGTCCTGGGGCAAGCTGAAAGTGGTTTCTTAGTCAAAATTGAATGTCACATATTCATTTCTATGTAGGAATAGTATATTATATATGTGTATAATTATCATCCAGTGTCAAGAACACTACGATATACTCGCAGTAACAATCGAAAAACGTAATTTTGGCATATCTCGAGAAAAGGGTCAGCTGAAATTTGATTGTAAATTGTTTTGGCAACTATAAATAGTTACCTAAACACCTATCCGAACAGTTTTTGGATCCATTTTAATCGAACCCATCGATGCTTGAGATGCACTGTGCAGTGGTACCGTCCGACCGTCTTTTATTTAAATTTAAATTGCAGTATAAATTTAAATAATCGCCCCTCCTTACAACAACAAACGAGGAAATTAAAAATAAAAACAATAAATGGCTTTCAGGTGACACGGTTCCAAAATTGGTAGCGTTGACGGGATACAGGGGTGAACCACCCTTTGAAATTCCGAGAAAAATTAGGGTAAACATGAATTTATGAAATCTGCGCCGTAAATTAACACAAAAATTTACTTACCTTGTGAAATATCACCCTTTCATTGCCATTTACTTTTTTCTAGAAAATCAACGTCAGTAAATATTCCTATTAAGATTATTGCGTTCGAGGACATCATATTAAATTTTCTATGCATAATTCATAAAATAATTCCATTTATTAAGGCGTCGTAAGTAATGGATATAAAAATATATATAATAACCTGAAGGAAGCCTGTTAAATGTTTCAAACACGTCATTAATGAGGGTAAATGAGATGATTTCAAACCTACGATATACATTAAGCTTTGCTCTTCGACCATTACTAATACTTTCATTATCTAGGGAGAATAAGAGAGCAAAATTGTATTTTTTTTGTAACTGTTCTCAGCAGTTTCTTAATCTTTTATTTCAAAATTGGGAAATCATTTATCATCATCCGAAAGAAGATGTTTTGACCTTACTTTAGGTCGGACGACTGAAAATCAAAATTGCGTGAGCAATGTGTTACAGTTCCCTTCTGATGGATGCAATAATTAATAATATTCAGACCTAGATTGTGTAATTTAGTCGATGCGCATTTACGGTTGTTATCTAACCCTGCTTTTTTGGATAAAGAAATTTAACCTTGGGTTGCGAAAAAATCCGATGTGGATAAAATCATTTCTTTTTCAGAAAATTGTGTAAATGGGTTCACTTGTGAATTTGACTAAAGTTTGCTGTGTTACGGAATGCTCTATTATTATAAAGTGACGATAATTCTAATTTAAATAAATAGGGCGCCGCACGTAACAACAATTATTGGATGTTGGTCATCGTCCCCTGATGAATGCAAGCATAAGAGTACCCTGTAGATTATGATTTTGAAAATTTCGATTCGTTGAGTTCGTGACACATTTTCGCATTATACAAATAGGAGCTTCTGTTGATGGAGTCTCAGTACAGTTTTGAGTTTCTCGATGTATTTTGGAAATTTCGAGTCATACTGTTATTATTTTAAATCTAAATATATTAATCTTATTTATTAACATAATTTTTATTTTATGTTTTAGACAAGATGTCTCCTACTAGATCGTGCTTGACTACTTAGGCAGCAAAGAAGGAGATAGAGGTAGACTTGGTAAAGAAGGGTCTGACATGTCTACAGTTATTGTAGAACATGGTCCTTTGTATTTCTGCCTTACAAAATTGCTGGGTGATGATAGTGGATCTTCAATGGAATTGACGAAAGAGGTTTCTTTCGAATCGATTGGATGTAATTGTTGTTCCTTTGAACCTGAAGTACGGAACTGAAAACGATTTTCTTGTTACAGAGGAAGAAAGCGCGGTCTAAGAAGCTCTCGCTAACTTTCGAAATCTAGGATCCGATCAAGACCCGATTTTGTTTCATCTGGATACACGCAGGTAGGATTTTGGGTTCGACCGGGCGGATATAAAGAGGCTGGATTCCTCTGCATTTCTTTTCTTTTGTCGTAAGTTATTTTAAATATCTAATATTTTGATCCTTCAATCATGAAAATCTTCTACGAATGTTATTAAAAGTTGTTTTTTTTTAGATATTCCCTTGGTCTAGTGAGCTCCTCGACCGACTCGAACCGATTAATTTACTTATATGATTTTTGTATTAGAATCTCTTTCCTTTCGATATGTTTTATTGTTAAGGGTTTCCTTTTTTTAAGTGAACAAGTGTTTTTTATAAAAATCTGGACCCTTTAATTTCTCTTTTAGATATACGTTATTTTTAAATAGTTTGAAATTCCGGCGTAAACTGCTATTTTTTCAGGGAATTTGCGAGTTTTTCATTGGGATATTAATTTTTTTCTAATGCTGGTTATGATGGTTTAGTAATTAACTTCGCTCATCTAACAATTAAGCTTAAACAAGTTTCATCAAAATCGCTAGACCCTTTACAACAATGGAAGAAATTCCACAAGTTGGTGGAAAGCAATCCAAAAACAAATGTTAACCCTGTAAATAAGGATCATCCCTCTAGTTGCGAGTCAAGTGCTTCATATTATATTAAATTCTTGATATCCAGCACTAAGAAAAAAAATACGTTTCTAATAAATTTTATTACATCGAACGATAGGTGAAACAGGTAGTATTTTATACATGACAATTAAAAAGTTTAAAAATCATGTTGTGTTTTCAGCAGATAAAGACATTAATGATCACTAAATGTATAGAAAATGTATCACTGTAGAAAAATCTGACTAAAGCATAATGGAAATGTATTGGATGTTTTTTTCCACTCACGTGCATTAAATGTCATGTATTTAAATTCATACAAAATAATTTAAAACTATACTCGTTGTAGCTTTCACTCTAATAATTAATTTCAGTTTAAAAATGGTTTAATTCGATTTAGATTTCCCTTTGATCACATTTTTTTACTTTGTAGATAACTTCTTCATCCTAAAATCATGTTAGAATCTGAAAATTAAATACATCTGAAGTGAATTATAGGTTAGGTCAAGAAATAATGATAAAAAAAGCGAAATTTTTCCATAAAA
Organism: Andricus kollari; assembly: GCA_932074435.1. Classification (NCBI taxonomy): domain Eukaryota; kingdom Metazoa; phylum Arthropoda; class Insecta; order Hymenoptera; family Cynipidae; genus Andricus; species Andricus kollari. The sequence goes on from CAKNWW010346812.1 coordinate 6,228, forward strand.
GAAAACGAAAAGTATTAGTTCAACATATACAAAAAAGCATCAACATGATTTTCATCAATGAATTTTAAGTTACAAGTGCATGAAAATCACTTTCAGTTACTAATACCTGAACTTTAAGTTACGTTTTAAATTCAAAAGTGTTTAGATTTTTTAGAATTATATAGCAGTGCATATATAAATTGAAGGAAAAGGAAAGATCTCGTTTGTCGTGTCCATCTTAAATTTAGAAACTTCTGGATACACACAGTAGTGTAGCGTCATTATTGAGGTGCGCTGTATTCAAATAATAAAATAATACTCTTTAGAGATATGAGAAATTTTGATAATGTGCTTATAAAAACGAATTCGTGTCAATGCCAATTTTTTTTATTTGTTATGTTAGCTCAACATTGATTTTCATTTTATTTTCCGCCAAAGTTCGTCTCCGACATCAGCATCCTCGTTACGTTGATCTTTGGCGTGGGCGGTTGAACTTCATTATTTCAATCTGGTGGAATAAGGAAACATGCATTATTTTAGTTTGTATTATGTCTTGCTTATCGTTTTTTACTTAGATAGTTAAGGAAAAATGTAAGAATTATTATTGTAACCATAAAAAAATATATTCATAATTTCAAATTAATATGGTGGTTAGTCTACATTAGTTGTGCAAAACATCTATTCTGACTTTTTTCTGTGCAGCCCAGAAATTTGATATTGGTAATAATAAATGATAATAAATCCAAGTACAGGTAACTGTCAGTGAGGAAAAAATTATATTTAAGATATTACGGGTGCACGAAAAAATAGTTGTCGAGAAAAAATATCTAATTATGCTGTTCAAATATGCACTATTATTGCTGATTGTCTCGAACAAGATGGCTAAAAAAGAAGTATGCCTTCAAAAATCAGTTTGAAAAAAAACGTATACTCAAGAAAGTAAACTTGTGTGGCATAGTTGTACAAACGGACTTAAATTGAGAAAATTATCTTTCTAAACAACAACGTAACCAGCACATTAGAGACAATCATATAACAAAGGAAAAACGAGGGAAAAAATGGCAAGAGACAATCAATCCAGTGGGCACAAATGTACAGAAACGTTATTAGAATGTTCCAAAAACGTCCTAAGTCAGTCCAAATAACGTTACTTGAACAAAAAATGTTCCAGAGATGTTTTAAAGATGTATTTAGAACATGAAACGTTTTCAGAATATTATTTGGTCTGACTAAAGGACAGTTTTTGAAACGTTCAAATAACGTCTTTTGTCTTGTACGTCCAAGGAACGTTTTTAGGGCGTTCCAGTTACGTTCTTAAATGTCGTGCCCACTGGAAAACCACCTAACTCTCTTTTCTTTAGTCTTTCTCCGTATTTTTTATACTACCAGGGACCAACATGTTTCGAAGCCAGTTTAGGCTTCCCGATCAGGGAAATTTTTGAATATGAACTTAATAGTATATGTTTCTATCTTATGCTAATTATAATTAGAACTATAGATATGAATTTGCAGTTTCTCATTAAAATGCTATTTACATTTTTAGTGTATGTGTTGATCTTAAATATTTTTGAACAATTTCATGCATATTTTTGATTGTTCAAACAATAATTATCAGAAATTCCGGGACATTACTCTATCTCATAAAAATTCAATAAAACTATCAAAGGCTTTACTATATTTTAAAAGATAAGTTTTCAAATTAATTCCAATATGTTTTTCTATTTGTACGTATAACATTTCTATGGATTTCCTATTTCTTTGGTTTCTTTCAGTTTACAATCGCAATTTTATTTTGTATCGGATGACTCGAAAGGAAACTCAAAGTACTCAATGTGAATTGAAGTGTGTTTTTCAATACTGTTTCATCTTTTTTCTATAGCATTCTTCCCTTTATTAACTGAAATGTTAGGAAATATGATGTAATCGCGATGTTTTCTAACATTCCGCTTGATGAAGTAAAAGACGTTATTGAAAAAAGATAGGACAGTATTAAAAAAAAAACATTGAAATTCCATATAAACAATTTAGAAGAAAAAGGCCACTAAGGGTAAGGAGAGATGGATACATAAATATAATAATTTGAAAAGAAATTAGAAACATTAGTATCCTATCTAAATATAGAACCTCGCATGGGCAAGAATTTTATTGGGATGGCGTGAAAATTATAAATATTATGATGAAAGCGACCAAAGAAAAAGGCAATTCATGTCAATTTTGTGCATAAAAAGAGAGTGAGATAATGCAATTATCTTAAAAAGGGATCTTTAAAAATATAATAAGGCCTTAAATAGTTGTATTGAATTTTTATAAAAAAGAGTAATATCTTGAAATTTCTGGTGATTATTGCTTAAACAATAAAAAGTATTTATAATGGTTTTAAAAAAATATTAGAGAATAACACATATACCAAATAAATGTAAATAGCATCTCAATAACGAACTTCAAATTCATATCTATAGTTCCAATAATTATAAGCATAAGATAGAAATATTTACTAGTAGTTCCCTTTTAAAAAATTCTCTTATGGGGAAGTCTAAATTGGCTTCGAAACATGTTGGTCCCCAGTAATATAAAAAACAAGGAAAGAATAAGGAAAAGAGAGCGTGGTGGTTTGGTTGCCTCTTTCCTTTTTGTTTCTTATTTTGCCTTTGTTATATAACTGTCTCTCATAAACCGATTACATTGTTGTTTAGAAACATAATTCTGTCAATTTAGGTCCGTCTGTGAAATTATGTTACACAAATTCACTTAATTGAGTATATATTGTTTATCAAACGTATTGCACAATTTGTCTTTTTTAAGTTTATGTTTTCAAAATTTTCAAATTTTTTTCTATAAACAGACACAAAGCCTTGCTGCCGTTCCCTAAAGTTCAGTTCTTTGTGCCGTTCTCAAAGGTTCGGTTCTTGGTCCACTCTACAAAATTTTTTCACACCGTACTTGTATTCTCATCTCTTTACCAAAGTTTTAAAAATAATATGACTTTGATGAATGCACTAAAAAATTGAGTTGATTCAACAAAACTATTTTTTAACCTAGTTTGTTATTTATTTATATTTAACTTGCTAACCTATTTAAAGATAGTAAACATTCAAATTGCTCACTTCCATCAAATAGGAAAAACAAATAGCTGGAACCACGACGTGAAAAAAGTTCAACTATATTTTCGTTCAACAAGCAAACTTTGTGTTAGAAACAATCAAAATATTTTGTTGGATCAACCAGAATATTAAGTATAATCAACCAAATTCTATCAACCAAACAATTTTTTTGAATCAACCAAGCATTAAGTTGAACATATAGCAATGCATTTATTTGGATGGTCCAACTAATTTTCGTTCAATCAACCAAACATTTTTCTGCGCTGATGGCTCATTTTCTCGGAAAAAGGATTCGCTACAACTGAACCTTATTAAATTATCAAAAATGCATTTTTGTAAGGCTCAAATTATTAAGAACAATTTTTTCCAGTCGTATTATTTTTGAAAATTTGGAAAGAAGCGATTAGGCAGCTTTTCGATATGACGCCATACAAGTTTTCAGAGATTTTAGGATATCCCCCCCATTCCCTTGTCATGTGTTTTTCAATATGCTTATACACGTTATTGACGCAGGTGCATCTGCATGTTAGAAATCATTAAAAAATGATTTAGATATCAACATTTTTCAGTAATAATCAATATATTTAAAGTTTATTATAAATATTTTTAAAATATGATTACATCTTTTCTCAATGAATGCAATTGTGAATTTATTTTCAACAGACTAATATATAATATAGTAAAATGACATCATATTATCAAAGTTTTATAATCATTTGGATATATCATTCTGGAGTAAAAATGAAGAAATCATTTGAAAAAAGTTATATTTTGGCATTTTTTTCAAAAACAACGAAAGGTATAAAAAATATTGAGACAAAAGTTGAAAGGTTTAGAAATGTTGTACAAAAAATAGTTATCACTATTTTGTGATAGCTTGCATCATTTACGAGAAAAAATAGTAATTATATTTAAAAAATACGTGGCCTCAAAAGTGGTTTCGGTCGCATAAAACTGATAGAATGCATTTTTATATTAGCAGAAGCTGTTTTCAAACTGGTTTCAAAATTTGATGTAAAAAATAAAAGGGATTTTCAGGAAAGTCATCATATCACTTGTAAAAGGATTTAGCGATTCTTTAGCATAGAAACATTTTTTTTCTTCAAATATAATTTTTTATTTTTTCTCTTCAACGATGGAAAATAGCACAAAAGATCGAGAGATATTTTCTTTAGAACCTTCCTAGGTATGTGAAGTTGTATCTGAACATTTGTTTGTATTTTTCGTTGCTTTCGAAGAAGTGTTGAAATTCGATTTGTCAAAAAAAAAACTTTTTTCAGTGTGAGGCAGTGGTTTGCTAAGAATAAAACTCACGAGATATGCAGTGTTTATATATATACGTATATGAAGTATGTTGCGAATGATTTAACAAATCCAGCAACAACAAATTTGATTAAACTACAAATAACGTGTTGCTTTATTTTTATAATAGAATGATACATCCAAATACCAAATTATTTTTAAACCCCAAGTAAGCTGGACCTCTCTACCTGATTTTAAATGGAATTGGGCAATAACAGTTCCCGATAGAGATTTTTATCTTATTCGCTTTTCGTCCTTCATGGCAAATTTTGAGCTCGTATAAGAATTTAATATATATTGCAATTATTTTTTTTAATTGATGTTGATTTGCTATCGTGAATCATAATTTTTTCCTACTAAACATGTTTTCTTGTAATAAAACAAAAAATAATAATGTGACTTGAATGAATGACAGCTTATTTCATCAGAAAAAATATTCCATAAAACTGGACCACATTCGATAAAAAAAAATTTAAGGGCATAAATTCTTGAAAAAAAGTTTAAACCAAACATGTTTGAAAAAAGAACCGCATTTGCTTATTATTGACTTATTATTAAAAACTGAATGAGATTAAGTTCTAGAGAACCCTTTTCCCTCGAAAATAGGCTATCATTCATTAGTCATTTTATTTTTCAAAATTTGCCAAGAAGCGATAAGAGAATGTTCTGACATGACATCACGCAGGTTTTTAAATATGCATTTTTTCATATGATTATGCACGCAACACATGCTTAAAAAACCGGGCACTTTATAGAGTGATTTTATATTATGAAATCTCCGTAAGAAAAAAATTCGGTGAAAAACAATATTTTTTGAACAACAAAAATTTGCATGCTTTAGATTTCTTTAATGGTAATTAGATATCTTTTCCCAAGAATTTTTTTGTGCCCACATAATACCTTAATTAACCCAGGGTGAAGAAAATTGAATAGAACCCCTAAATACCTCGTAATTTTGAAAAACCTCGACGCTTTAGGTACAATTCTGGTATATATTTATTTTAGAATGTATTTTAGTTTTTTGATTACCCGCTGGACGAGGAATTGTATGAGCCTATCCCCGCTCAATGAACTTTTGCCATCTGCCGTACGAATATACTGCAATAGTACTATCACCACGGCGCACCGTATAACCACGTTTAGGTTTGAGTTTCTTTGGTTTACCTGTTCGAGTAAGAAAAATATAGTCATTCAGTAATTTCAAGTTTGAAAACTCATTAACTTAAGGGTACTAAATTATAACAAATTGTGAGTACTAACAATATTTGTCTAAGAAGGGCTAATTATGAAATTAGTCTAAATTATGAAAGCTGATTCAATGTAAAGACACCATAAAACCAAAAAATCTCCTTAACAACGAATGTGGAAAATCGACATTCTGGAAAATAATCTAGTCACCACTGACAATTCTGTGTGCATCGAGAGGTCCTTGAGATACCTTTTGTCCAAAAGGTAAAAAAAGTGCCCTGATTACTTTTTTAAAGAATAAACCGGTTGCAATTTACAGCGTTACGAGCAAATAATTTTTGAACAATACTGACATACGTATTTGCACAGTTGTAGCTCAGAATCTATTGCTCAGAACAATTTGAAACTTTTACATTGTCTACATCAAGGTTATATCTTTCAAAAGAAAAAAGAAATATTTTGATAAAATAAAGCTTTTCGCCGTAAATTGTTGTTAAAAAAATTTCTATTTATACGAGCAAATAATCTAGATTTTTGCACTGGGTGATAAAAAATCATCCAGGCCAACTGGTGCAATAACTTTTCCTAAAACTCTTGAAAAAGCTATTCATACATTATCAACATTGATTATACTTTACAAACTGTCTTGCTTCATTGCTTATAACAATTGTTATAAATAAAAAACCTCAATAATCAGAATTGATTTTTTTGAAATTTTTATAATAATTTTTGACATAAGGTGAAACTTTTTACCTCAGTGACATTTTCTCGTACGATGAGCCACAGCCTCTTCAACAATATATTTTTTGTATAAATTCACGCTCCCTTACAAACTACAATTTTCAAGTTATTCACGATAGCCTTTTTTATAAAGTAAATTTTACCGTAAACAGTATAATTATCTTTGTTGGTATTTGCAAAACCTGCGCCTTATTGTTTATAACTATTGTTATTTAAAAGAAACCTAAATCAAGAAAATGTACTACAAGTTTTTTTTATTAATCTCTGGCAGCAAATAAAGCTTTTTACTGTCGTAAGGTTTTCTCATACGGCGAGTCATTATTTACCTACTGTCTTATAAACAATATATTTATTCATAAATCTACGCTCCCCTACAAGCCACAATTTTCAAGTTATCAAAAAATGCATTAAATTATACACCCTAAAAGGAACATGTCAACTCTATGTAATTTACTCAGAGATTGATGTGCGTGGATCCTTGCAGATATTACCTCGTCCTGGGTAAAAATTACCCTTATAAAAAAAGGTTATTGCTAATATCTTAACAATTCTGACTTTTAGGGAGGAGCGTATTTATAAAAATTATATTGTTCAAAACGCTTTGAACAAATAATGGTTGATCGTACAATAAAATGTCACGAAAGTAAGAAGTTTTATCTTGTGTCAAAGACTAATAATAATTTTTTCTAAAAAATCAATTCTGATCAATAAGGTTTTCTAAGATTTCGTAGTGTACAAAGGAAAAATTATGAGAACCCTTAGCTAAATGTTCATCATAGCGATTCTATACAAAACCATCAAAATTCTGGTTTTTTGGTCCAAAACTGCCTAAAATTAACTCATATTTGGCTCAAAGCCAGCATACGGGACGGAAATTTTCCGAAAAAAATGTATTTGTAAACTTCTAGTATTAACATTAAAATAATGATTCATAAATTTAACCCAAAACCAATATTATGGTTTGGGAAATTTCCGAAAAATAGAAAAAATCTTAACAACACCGCTTGATGAACTAATTTTTATTTGTAACAATTGCTATAAACAATAAAGTGAGATAGTTTATTAAGAATAAATAATGTTATTGATGGTAGGTATAGGTTTTGCAACTGTTTTAATGAAAATCCTCGTTGGGCTACCGTTCACAGACATCGAAAATGATCGATTCCGCATCGCGCGCGAAGACGATGATCAAAATCATCAACATCGGTGAGTACAATTCTTTCATCAATGAGCAAAATGCTCTTCATGGTGGCCGAAATATTTTGCTCACCACTTTTACTACTAGTGCCATCTAGTCGTAAGCGGTTACTATGTTAACATCATGTTGAGTTAGTGAGGTTATATTCACCCTGGTAAGAAGGCTTGCATTGAAAAGTATTCGGAAAATTCCTGTTCCAGGACGATGTGACAATTATTGAATACTTCTTTTCTCGCGTTTTGAATCCCCATAACAGTAGAAGTTATCTCTTAAACTGAATCCCTTTCTGTACTCAGTGACAATATTTTTCAGAATACCTTTGGATATCCCAAATCGACCATAAAATAGAAAATTTTTAATCCCTTTCAAATTTTCACATTTCGCTGTTCTTATTTACTTTCTTCAAATAATAATGAGGTTAAAAGCATATAAAAATACAGCATTAGTCATTTCACGCTCTGAAGATCGATGGCTGCACAGATAGCTGTGATGATAACTAATTTTTTAAATTTGTTTATCATTATTTTATATTTTTTCATTTGATCACATTTGGATAAGGCGAGAGTTTTACGATAAAGTGATGTATTTTCATGCACAATCCTACTGGATTTTGCAAATTTTATGCTTTTGAAGCGCCTTTTATAATGCGTTAGACGAAAATGGTACTTTTAACGTATTTCAGGTTACGTTTCACTGCTCTGATTGGAATCAAAATATTTTCGCTGCCTAATCGGGAATTCAAAGATGCAGGACAAAAATGGCATTTCTAGGTATTAAAATTTGTAATACCTTTGAAAGCAAGCCTCCTTACCTCAACAGCACTCACCCTTCGATTGGGCCAACCTCTACTATCATACATATAATCAGGGCAAACGAGACGTTTTCACCGATTGCTCTAATGTTTGTTTTGTATTGTGTTTATTTTTTAAATTACCATTTGAATTAGTTTTATTCAAATCATAAGGCACCCCATCTCGGAATATTGCAACTTTAGTTCCACGCTTGGCATGCACCGTATCATCATTTCGAATGTTTGGCCTTTCATGTGTTTGTGGCTGGGCTGACGGTTGTGAACTTGATAATGACAGTGAAGCTAGCGCTGTGAGGAAAATATAGTTACTAATTATTTTAGAGTTAACAATTTTTTTTAACATAGACATACTAAATTGTACTATACATTGAAAATATGCTAATCATTGTCCAAGAAATTAAATTTTTTCTGAATCCCAACAATGTTTTATTGGCTGAAAAAATTATGTATGTATACCATGAATTTGAAAAATAAAATACACAAGTTTCGGTTTCAGAGTGAAGGTTTGGGTGGGGGAATCTAAGACTTACACTCCAGCCCCCACTTGAGCCGCTGACTACCCTCCCTCCCCCCCCCCGGGCGGGCGGGGGGGGGGGCGCGCCCATAATTTAGCCGCCACTAAACTTCTGTAGGTACTTGGAGTTCTAGAGGGTTACTTTGGCTTACAAATGTCGAGAAAAGCCACTTGACCACTTGACCATTTTGGATTTGTTAAAAATATTCAAAGATCACATACAAATTCTTAAAAGTCGACATAAAGTTTATTCAAAATGCAGTATTTTCTGAACGAGGGTAGGTATTCCAAGTTTTCGGTTACGAGAAAAAAAAAATTTAATATAGAAAAAATGCTCCCGGCCTAAAACATGGTTATTCCCCTATAAAACTGAATGACTGGTAGAATGCGTTTCTTATTAAGCAAAAACTGTGAACAAAATATAAGAAAGAATAAAAAAGGTGGGGCTTTCCAGAAAATCTTCTTTATTTTTTCATCAAATTTTGAAAACATGATAAGATAAATTTCAGGAAAACGCCACCTTGTCATTTTTTCTAAAAGCCGGCAATTTTCTTTCAATATAATTTTTTATTGCTTTTCTGAAAGGATGCAAGCTATGACAAAACAGTAAGAGGTGTCTTTTGTGGATTTTTTTTTAATGTTTCGAATTTATTTCCGATTTTGTTTTTAAACGAAAAGCAGTGATTTACCAAGAATGGAACTCGCGAGATCTGCAGTTAATATTGCTAGCTATTTAAAAAAAATACAAGTTTTAACAAGCGAGTTTTTTTTAGAAAATATACTTTTAAGAAATTAAATAAATAGCTGCCATTTACATATCCAGAATACCCACGTCGAATAAAGAATAACGAAAATCCGGAATAGCTACGTAATTTCGAAAAATACTACATTTTGTAAAAACTCTGTGTCAATTTTTGAGAATTTTCAGGTAATCTTCGAATGATCATACCAACTCAAAAAATTTTCAATGAATTGTGAAATACGGGTTCATTCATTTCCTCCATAGAATGACATATCCAAACACTAAACCATTCTCACACCATGAACTAGACTTTTCTTGAAATTTGGCCTAATTTGAAATGGAATTGGTTCCTTGATTATGAACATGCAGCGTTATTTTCCGAAAACTTATTTGACAATAATTATTTAAACAAGTTGTCTTACAAATTATTGAGGAAAAAAAATATACTGTAAAATATTTCGCAGTGTTTGAACCAAGACTGTTTTCGGTTTAAACTTTTTTGGTAAAATTAATTGTTTTTCATTTGTAGCTCTATAAACAACTGTGAAATTTTTTGGTCAAATAGGTGCTGAGATATCTCCCTGAAAATGTGGCAATTTTAGTGCAAATTTGATTGTTAATAACGCTATAGCTTGAAAATGGTCAGTTGTACAAAAAAGTTGTACAAAAAAGCCTCTAACTTAAAAAAATGTACTTTTGATATTTGCATTATCAGGGGTCTTTTCTTAAAATTTTAAGCCAAAAATCTCCTCTAGACCTCGGAGTGAATATTGAAGTATGAGTAGCTGTTCGATTATACGCATCCGAGCCACCTCTGGGAAGAGATTTTAGATTTATATTTGATTATATTTGGTATTCTAATTACCTGGAGCAAGAGGATTTTCACCATTTTGCACAGTATTCGAAACTGGCTGACCAGCGGGTACTTGATTATTCTGTCCAATAAAGGATTCTGTAAAAAGAAAGATAGAGATTTGTTATTATTTCATTCAGTCGTGTGGCAATGTTG
>CAKNWW010346816.1:0-10050 GCA_932074435.1 Andricus kollari
ACTATGATTGTATGATTGGTAATATAAAAAGAATAATAAAGTTGAATACATTTTTTCAAGTCCTTAGGTAATAAAAAATTTATTCGACAGTAAACCTCTCTTTACTTTCATGCCTTTCTTGTACTCTGTAAACATAAATTACATACGTTATGGAGTTTCAGTTTCTCGACACTTTAACGAGTTGGCTATCATTTCAAAGTATTATAGGTATACATACCTTCTTACTGTCCATTGTTTGAGTTATTATTTTTAAATATCTTCTTTGTTTTACGTCTAAAAATTCCAAATTGTTTGGGTAAGAGTGAAGACCTCATTTGAACTTAGTGAAACTTATTTACCCAGGCGGAAACATTATATATAGTTTATATATAGTGTGAAGTATTATATATAATATTCATTGGATTTATATAAAAAATGTATAAAACAAATGAATATTATATATAATACTTTACACTATATATAAACTATATATAATATTTCCGCCTGGGTAATTGAAATTATATAAATCATTCCAAAGTTTCGCTACTGGCACCCTGATCAGTGTTACAAAATGATTGCATCCTCATTTCAAGCCGCATTTTTTAAAATTTCGAAGATGTAAAAAAATGGCATTGCTATTAGTTGGTGGAATTCATGTCAAGTAGCAAGAATTTTCCTCTTGGAATGGGATTTTGTTCAAACACAAAATATACAGTCCTATATGTATTAGTGAAGAAAAATTTTCCCAAGTGGTTTTCGAAAATACGACAACAATGGCCATAAATATGCTTTATGCTTTACGAGTCTTGTAAGATTGATCTTAGAACCGCCAGTGGTTAATGAAAAAAATCGTATTTAAAAATTGAATGCATAACTGCAAAGATTATAACTCTTCTAAACTTAAAGTATTTAAAATTAAAATTGAATTATTTCTAATTCATCAATTCATCAACAAATTTTATCAAAATTTTTGTGAACATAAGGTTTTTTCTTGTCTGAAAAAGCCTAATTTCTTTCCTTTGAATAACTTTAGTGTAAAAATGTGATAAATGTCTTGTAGACCGGCCGTAAAAGTCGGTCTATCCAATTTTTTTTAAAGAATTCAAAACATTTGAAAGATTTACAAGATTTTCAGGGATTCAAACGGGATTGCATAAAAGTTCATTAAGAAATTTGATATTATCAAAGATTTTAAGAGCTTTTCATATAGATTAGAGGAAAATTTATGGAATTTCAAAGAATTTCCTAAACTTCATAAAGATTTTTAAAGATTTCGTAGGATTTAAAAGGTTTTAGGGTATTTTTAATTACTTTAAGGGGCTAATTAGAATTTTAAAGATTTCAAAGGATATCTATGTATAGGATGATTTTTGGTGATCTTTAACGGATTTCAATAGACATAACAAAATCCTAAACATTTTATGATATTTTTATAATCTGCAAAGAATTTCACAAAAATAAAGGAACTTCATAGGATTTCAAATATTTCAAGATAATTTCTAATTTTTCGGTTAATATGTTGTTTTAAAGAATTTTCTTAAATTTCGAAAGATGTGAAAGGATTTCATAAGATTTATAAGATTTTGCAAAAGACTCCAATGGATTTCAGAGGATTCTCAAGATTTACAAACATTTCGAAGGATTTTTAAGGATTTCTATCAGATTTTCGAAAATTTCAACAATTCTGAGGAATGTTAAAGGCTCTGAATAAACTATTTTAATAAATTTACTAGAATCTCAACGGATATCCTAGCGTTTCAAATATTTCACGATATTTCAAGGAATATCATCAGATTGCATTCAATTGCACGGGCTTTAAACGGATTTTATAATATTTTAATGGATTTCAAAGATTTAATCAACCAGAATTGATGGATTTCGAAGGACTTTAGAAGTTTAAAAAGATTTTCAAACATTTTGAATAGATTTCAAGAAATATTAATGGTTACAAGGAGTTTTAAGGATTGTAGGGTATTTAAAAAAATTCCCAGGAATGTCCAAGCACCTAAAAAATTGTTAAGGTATTTTAAAAGATTTTAAAGGATTTAAAATATTTTTGCGTATTTCCAAGGATTTAATGGAATTCTTAAGAAATCTAATGATTTTAAGGAATTCAAGAAAATTGTATGCGGTTTTTTTATTTCGGAAGATTGAAAAGGATATAATAGGACCTATATGGTTTTAGGATACTTTTTTAATATTCAAAGAAATTTCTAAAGGACCTTAACAGATTTAATAAGATTTCTAAAAGAGTTCAATGATTTTAAGAGATTTTTAAGGTCCTCAAAGTATTTCAATAAATTGTCCAGGATTTCAGGAAATATCATCAAATTTCATGGAATTTCACGGACTTTTCAAGGAATTTATTAGATATCAACGGATTGTAAAGATTTGAAGGGATTTTATAATATTTCAAGGGTTATCAAAAAGAATTTCATAAGATTTAATGAATTTTAATAGGATTTTCAAGATTTGAACGATTTTTTTTTCAAAGACCAAATTTTTACATTCTCATCAATCCGAAAAAACAGGTTTTACGATAGTGTCTGTCTGTCTGTCGTCGTCGTTGTTGTCGTTGCGTATGCCGGATAACTTTTAAAAGACTGATCGGATTAGATTGCGCTTTGGCACATGTTTCAATGGATCAAAAAGAAGGATCCAGTTCATCAACCAGCATTTTTTGACAAACGGTTCTGGTTTTAACCACCAAGAAAATAATTTAAAATCCAAAATTCCATTTTGGGGTTAAACTATACAAGATCAGAAAAAAGGTGAATTGACAAAAATTGTGTAACCAAAAAAGATCTACAAATTCGTTTTAATTCCCTTTTCGATAGGACGCGTAGTTTTTGTTTTATTCGAAAAAAACAACATTAAAAATAAAAACAATGACATTTTTTGACAAACGACACAATTACCAAAAAATTGATAGACGAAAGTTGTTCAACCGAAAGAGATCTATAAATCTGTTGTAAATTTTTGTTATAAAAATACATAAAACATAAAAAAAAATAACTTTTTTGAAAAACAACACAAGCTACAATAACATTTCTAACAAAATTGTTGGCCTGCATTCTATCTACGAATTTGCTTTAAACCACTTTCCGCACGGATGCGTATGTTTTGTATAAATCGTAAAGATAGCATTAAAAATAAACAGATTAAATGGTTTGAAAAACAACATAAGGCGCAATAATATTTTTAATACAAAATTGTTTTTTATAGGATGCGCACTTTTTTAATTATAATTACAAGACAATGAAAATACGTATGTTCCCATGCCAATGCATGTTATGAATTGCAATAAGATAAATTTATTGAAATGATACATTTTTTAGGGTAGCTGAGAATAAAAATTAGTAATGCAAAATAAGAAACAAATATTAAAGCAAACATGACAAATAAATTTTGTACTTTATTTTTCACTATATTGAATAAGCAGTCCCAAACCAAGGTACAGAAATATAATTTAATATTCATTCGATATAATAGAGTTAAACTTAATGTAGAAAAGTTCGCTCATCTGGACAAGATCGATTGCGAAGCACGAGATACGTAATGAGAATGTGTTCGGTAATGCCGAAGGAGCTTTAACGAAAGAGAATTCACAATCACCAAATTACAGTTGACAATGCTTTGACCTTTAATTTTAAAAATTCTGTGCACAAATTTGGGAGAAGTACAAATACCGAGGGCGTCATAAATCGTTGAAGCCGATAGTATCTACATAAAAACTACCGAATACTTGTTTTTGCACAGTGGAATTTAAAAATTGGCATCTTCCGAAATTGATCAAGTTCAAATTTAATGCCCGTGGAAATTTAGTAATTCTAAAAAAGCATTAAAAACTGTACATTCGAAATTAGTTTTATCTGGATAAAAAACCTAACATAAGCAAACTAAACATTAAAAAATTAGTAACGTTCCTGACTGAGCATTTAAAAATAAAGAAACTTTAAAACAAATATTTGCGAATCTAAACTTTTGAAGCTAAACAACTTTAGTTTCAAAGCTTCAAAAATTAAACTATTTTAGAATTGCGCATTCAAAACTATAATTTTCAATTTAAATTATATAAACCTTGTACATGAAAAAAATTATTAAGAGGTATTATATCATGTAGCATCATGTAACATTTATAGTATTTGAATTTATTTTATGATTAAAAAATAAGATTTATGTACAAAACAAAATGACTGTCATTTTCACACCGCTCAAAACTGAAAAATTTTTAAATATTGTAAACCTTCAAAATTTAATCATTCGAAAAATGTTGAAAATCATATAATTTCTAATTAGAAGCTTTAAAAATAATGAATCCAGGCCTACTTAAAACAACACAAATTGAATGATTCCAAAATTTGTTTAAATTGAAGTATTTTAAAATTTGAATCGTGAAACTAAATAGCTTAAAATTAATAATGCGAAACTGCTTCATGATACTAAAATGTTACTCAATTTCCCAGGGAAAAAAAGTCAAATTCTGTAATAACGATGTATATAAAAGCAGATGAAGAGCGAAAATTCCCAATTCTTTAATATTGTACCAAAATATGCGTTCTTCGATTCCATACTCACATTTATTGTTTACATGTCGCTCTGAATTATTTACTTATTAACAATAATGTTTTAACAATAGAAAATTGTTGCTGATACACCGATTTAGGATTTTTTTGGGGTTTAGTTCCGAAATAGCGCTCATCTCCGATTTTCTTGATTCTCTGTATATTTATGTATTTCGACGCGCTGATTACGAAAATCATAGTAAAAATTGGCGCAAATTTGATTTACATGGTGAAAACCACAAAAACCCCATAAAATCATGGGTTTTCAAGTTTATCTTGAGAACGATTAAAAATTTTGAAAAATAATTTTAAAAAAAGTTGTAGACCCATTTTTTCGTACAAGTAGAATTTTTGAAGATATTTGATGATAAAGATGAAAATTTCAAGCCTAGCCTCTGCCGAAACCATAAGTATTTTTATTACCTCCAATTTTTTTTAAACTTTGTATACTCATGTATTTTGACGTCCTGATTGGGAAAATCGCAGTGAAAATGGGCGCAAATGTGATTATCATGGCGAAAACTATGTCAAACCCATAATAGTCATGAGTTTTCAAATTAATCTCGGTACATAGAGAAAATTTCGAAAAAGTTTTCAGACAAAATTGATAGATTTATTCAAAATATACATTTTTTATCCTAGGCATGCAATTTTCATCATTATCATCAAATATCTCAAAAATTTTCACTCGTACGAAAAGGTGACCCAAGAATATTGAGTTGATACTTGGCCTAGGGGTTCCTTTTATACCCTAGTTAGATGCACTTAAAGGATTTTTGGCGCAGATCAATATAAATGAAGTTATTAATAATTTTGACTTTTTGTAAAAATTAGTTTTTTTTCAAAATCTCGAAAAATATTAATTTTGAGAAAAAATGTTCTTTACAAAAGTTGCATATCTCGCCGAAACACATATTTTTTATATTTACACTTTTTCTAGAATTAATATTTTTCGAGAAAAATGACAAAAATGAATTTTCAGATTTTTTGTTACAAAAAAATTTCAAAACTTGCGATATTAGTGTCCAAAAAAGTTTTAAAGAATACAATCTTATTATTGAAAAATATTTAAGACTGCCAATAGGATGCGCGTTTTTTTTGGCTTTGGAAGAGAGGTCGGCATGAGTCCTAATCTTGGGGATTTTAAATGGCCCACACACCCTACCAACACTCATGCCGACCCCTTTTCCAACAAAACATCTGAAAATTCATTTTTGTCACTTTTCTA
The DNA here is from genome assembly GCA_932074435.1 of Andricus kollari. NCBI lineage: Eukaryota > Metazoa > Arthropoda > Insecta > Hymenoptera > Cynipidae > Andricus > Andricus kollari. The sequence continues at coordinate 5,773 of CAKNWW010346816.1, forward strand.
GAAAAATATTAATTTTAGGAAAAAAGTATGAATATAAGAAATATATTTTTCGATGAGATCTACAATTTTTGCAAACAAAATTTTTCCCCAAATCAATATTTTTCGAGAAGTAAAAGGAAAAACTAATTTAAAAAAAAAGTTATAAAAATGGTAGGTGAGCGCTACTCGGAACTTTATCCTTCTTTTTTAAATTTTTTACCATTGTTTTACCATTTTTGCTTTGTTTGCTTATTTAATTTGTATATTAATGCAAACTGCGAAATAAATAAAGACTTTTTAAATCTACTTTTTTATATCCCAGAAAAAAATTTCCTTACACATCCCGTTATTCGGATTCAATGAACAGCGGTATAAAAAAGAAAAAAAGTTGCTAACTTGTCAAGTTAATTTGTAGAAACAAATTGTATTAACAAATAATCGATATTAGGGGTTATTGATTGTTAAGGTGATACGTGGCCATTAAAATTTAACATTGCCTTACAAAACAATAATAATAATAGGTCTGCACTTATTTGTTAAGCCTGATGAAGGTACCGGTAGCGCTGGTACCGAAACTTTGGTATGATTGATATAATTTCCATTGAATAAATCTTACTAAGTCCGAACGAGATCGACACTCTCACCAACCCCTATAACACACAATGTTGCAGAAATATTGATAGAATATTCATTTGAAATATTGACAACATTCCAAATGAATATTGCAGCAACGTTCAAGAAACATTAAAATGTCCGACTAAGGCAATATTGGTCAGGAATATTGCTGCAACATTTCAAAACAATATTGAAATTGCGCTCGCTTCATGTATGTGAAAAGTGTCCGCAAAATCTTTTGTTTAAATATTCCCGCGCAATCTTGCTGAAACATTGGCTGAGATATTGATGGAATATCTTCATAAAACGTTTTCAAAATATATTCCTGAAAGTTTCTTTCTAAATGTACTTTTAGGTTATATTATTTTGAATTGCATATACGCCTTTCACTAACTTATGAAACCTTCTTTTGAATTAAGCAACAGAAAGTCGCGTATTTATTTTTATTTGTAAATTCTATTTACAGATACATTAAAAATAACAACATTCTTTGTTCTATATTGAAGAATATATTCTTCTGAACGTATGTACTTCCAAGAGAGGCAAATTTTCCGAGAAATATTCTGTCTAGCAGCTATTGTGATTCAGGATTACATGAGCCTTATATTTAAAATATTGACACTCTTCCTCTTGAACACAATAAAATAATTACAAATATTAATAAACAATATATTTTAATAATCAATACAACAATATTTTCATGAATATAAAGCTAAGTAAACTAGATATATCTTGCAAAAAACTAAAGATTAGAATTAACAAAGCGAGGATAAATCTGACTTTCTTGCCTGCATGCAAATTTTGCTCGAGGCAATATCGTTGCTCCAGGAAATAGTCTTGCTGTCGTCAAAGAATTGTATCATGTAGAAATCGAAATTTTGTTACAGAAAATTTTCTACATTGTAAACAGATTATGAACTTATTAAAATGGGATATTTTCTTAGTTTCGAAGATCATCTTCAGTGAGAAATATTCCTGTTCATTATGCATTTTATGGGTTATTTTGGGTTATTAAAAATTCAATGTCAAAAACGGTGACTTTAAATCAAAACACATCATACGATATTCATATGTTCGAGCGTTCACGATAAGGTTGAATTACCGAGTTTAATATTTAAGTTTTTGACACCCGATAAATAGTTCGCAGGAATATGGACTTGGAAGTGAAAAAATGTTACGAGAATGATATGATAATAAAGAAAATAGTCCCAAATTTTCTTCTTCTACATTCCTACAGTATCCAACTGCCTGACGAAAGTAAGACTATTTCCTGGATCTATGTTATCGCTTCAAACAGAATCACAATTTGCAGGAAAGAAGGTTAGATTTACCCTCCGTTTCGCAATTTCTCTCTTTAGTTTTTTGCAAGATTCGTGAAATTTATTATAAATAATTTCAAATAAAATCAAAAAATGTATTACATACTTTGAATTTTGAAAGATCATTTTTTATATCAATTTTAACGTCAAAATAAATTTCTAAGTTACTTTTAGCAATATTTCTAGCAATATTTTTGTGTTTATTATTTTATAGGCTAGAAGAAAATATAGATCTACCGTCTTTACTCGTTTGGACTATCTCATAGAATATATATTTGTAATATTCGTTATTATTGCATAGTTTTCAAGAGAATGTGTGCCAAAATTGTAAATATGGCTTATACCATCCTCACTCACAATAGCCGTTGGACACAATACTAGAAAAATGTGCCTCTCTTGGAAGTTCAGAAGAATGAATTCTACTGCATCTAACAAAAAATGCAGTTATTTTGCATGTATATGTAAATAGAATTACAAATAAAATCAATTCCTGAATGCTTGTTACTGAATCTAAAATAAGGCCTTATAAGTTAATTATAGGTATATATAAGTGATTCAAAATAATATAACCTGGAACCAAATTTAAAAAGAAATATTCACCATTATATTTTGAAAACATTTTATGGAAATATTCCATCAATATTTCAGCCAATGTTTCAGCAACATTGCGCGGTAATATTTACGCAAGATTTCGCGGACACTTTTCGAACACATACAGCGAGCGCTATTCTAATATTCTTTTGAAATATTGCAGAAATATTCCTGACCAATATTGCCTGGGTCGGACATTTGAATGTTTCTTGAACGTTGCTACAATATTCATTTGCAATGTTGCCAATGTTTCAAATCAATGTTCTAGAAATATTTCTACAACATTGTGTGTTATGGGGGAACACTCTTTTTAAACATTTTTTCTCAGAAGTAGAGAATTTTTTCTCCGATTGAGGATGGGAGAATGAAAGCAAGGAATTTAGAGGTCGATATCGCATCATCGAACTATGCGGATCAACAAGAGCCGCAGAGTCCTTGCAAGGATGAGACCAGTGTGGATTCACACGTCCTTCGAGCTTCAGGCTAGCTCCATAACTTCTACACGTGATTAGCATTAAGGCCTTTGCACGTTGTTCGGATGTCAATGAAAACGTGCGGAGCGTAAAATCCACTTTGTGTTTTATAGCAATTATATTTATTTCAACTTGAATTTCAAATTTTAAAGATTCCTGAAATGTTAAGGTGCAGAAGTTTTATAAACGTGGCGAATTGAGAACTTAAAATCTTTAACGATCCTCTTAATTGGTTGGAATTTCAGTGATATTTATAGATTTTAATTGGACATCATACAAAATTCATGCTTCTTTTGAATTATTTCTTTAACTCACTCCGAAGGCCATTAGCGTGAAAACGTGGTGCTAAAAAACTAATAAAGGAATTGTAATAGAGACTAAAAAGATGTTCATGATTGACGAGAGAGGGGATTTCAGCATTCTTTAATGGTTCATGGATTCTGAAGAACTTCAGGATATCCTTTTAATAGCCTGAGATTCGTAACGAATAATTAATTGAGCCAAATGAAACGACCCAATAATAGTCATAGAATTATTTCCAGTGGCGTGGTTATGGATTTAAATCATATTAAACTTTTGATATTCAATTAATGACAGATTCATGAAAATACATGTTTTAATCTTAACTGAGTAATTATTTTGAACTTAATAGATATTTATTAACTCGAGAACACTGAAGATATTCAATATACTCAAAATAATGTTAAAGTCACATTTCAATCATAATCTCAGTTCTATTTTTTATTTTTCATAAAGAAAATCATATTCTTTTCTCCTTTTCTTTACTCCTTTCTTCCTATTATTATTTTTTAACGGTATCCATCTCTACAACATATTTTTTATATCCTAATTGCTATTCTACATTTCTATTTGATTTGATCACTGTCACAAATAAGGGCAGTATTGCTAGAAAGAGGAATAGCACAAATCAACATTTATGGACAGAAAACGATAAATTTCTTGAAAAATAAGCAAGAAAAAAAATTATAAAACAGGATAGAAAAGGAGAGATATCTTAGGAGAAAAAATTAAAGATAATGAAATGGGATGCGAATGTTTTGAATGATAACAATTATAAAACAAGAAGCTAAGGATAGAATTTTTGGAAATAGATATTGGATAAAAAAACCGATTGAAGGGAATGAAAAGAGTATAATTCTTAACAAAGGGGAAGCTGAGATAGATCAAGAATTATCAAACAGGATGGAAATGGATAGAATTTATGAAGAGAGGAATGACCAACAAAGTGTTCAAGGATAACAAGTGAATAAATGGAACGAAAAAGGATAGAATTATGAAAA